>JAESVK010070407.1:8963-41224 GCA_017140935.1 Hamamelis virginiana
TTGAGGCTACACGATAGGGTTAGAACCCAAGATTAACGTCACATTGTAAGCAGTGTTGTCAAATCTAGACCAGACAGACTGGTTGAAGCGTGAACCGATCTTCTCTCCAGTTGGGGAAGCCCTCTAAAACCCATATAATATAAAATCGTTCTTTTTTATAAAAACCATTGAACTGCCAATTCAACCACTAGATTTATAGGTTTGTTCACGGTTTAAAAGAATCGGCCAGTTTTTTTTTCAAATCATTAAAGTTAGCTAAAATGACCAAAAGCACCCCAAAATCTTTAGACTCTTAAAGCCTAAATGACTAAAAATAAAATAAATTTCACTAAAAAAACCCCAAATGTTGTGTGATTATAATTTATAAAGAATAAAAATACTACTTTGAAAATCTTTAAAACTTTTACAAGTTTTTTTTTTTTCTATTTTTTTAATAAATAATTAATACTTAATATATTTATTACATCATAATAATTAATGTTATGCTTCAACTCCTGTTGATCCCAACAGTTTAATGAACAGTGAATTTTAAAATTGTTAGACTTTTGGGGTGGGCTTTGGCCCAATCCATATCCGCCCATTGTGGGCAGGAGGTCCAACCTGATTTGAATTCCCATTTGAATGGGAGATAGGGATAAGTCCCTTATTCAAATCAGGTTCTAATCCTATTGATGATAGGGATAAGTCCCTTATCAGATAGACTCTAATCCTATTAGAGTGAGATATGGGATAAGTCCCATATTTTGAACTACAACTCCCTTATTATTATAAGGGGGCAGCCATATAGTAAGAATACACACGTGAGTTCTTCCTCCCAACTCTCACTCTCTCACTAGAACTCTCTCTTGGGTTATCACCATTGGAGCTCTCCTTGGACGTGGGTTCGTGAACGGATTGGGTATAGCTCACTGTGGTTATACTCTTGACTGCGAGGATCAGAGGAACGTGCACAGAGGCTCGTAACAACAGGACGTTCGACTCTGCATCGGGTTTATTCCGCATTATGGTTAGTGACCTTCATTACCCGATATCTATTGACTGTATATGTGCTATATGTGATGCATGAACACTTGCACATACACCCAACAAAAATATTACTTGTAAGTGAGACTCATTTGATGATATATAAATCCAAACGAAATAATGCCTAACTAATTAACTAAAAGTACCGGAAACATCGAATCACACTCAGAATTATAAGTAATATATATATATTCCGATATCCTGCTTGATTTTGTAAATGAAATAATGCCTACTTTTTTTATTTTTAAATTATATATAACCCATACTTGGGGCCGGGTTGTATGTGATACATCAATATGAGACATTATTTTCCAACATCTTTTGTCATTTAATCCCCACCATATGGGATTAGTCCGACATAGCTAGGGTCCATCCCACACACCCTTGGTGCATGGGCTTTAAGGAATTCCTCAAAAGCTCCTCCCCAACCACCATCTCTTGTCATCTCTTGCACAAACATGTGGCGGGGGATGTCTAGCTTTCAAGCTTTTGCAGTCTTCTTCTTCTTCTTCCACAAGTACCCATGATTTTAATTTCATTTGTTTCAACTTTCAAAAATAAATGTACCACTTTTTATTTATTTATTATGGCAAATGTCAAGCTCATGGTAGGTAATTTAGAATTCGGTGTCACGCGTTTAAGGAACAAGTAATCGGATTACGTGCCGGATTAGTGACTCTTCTTGCTGAGATGGGTACTTATCCCTTAATTTTGTGAGAGATGTTTACTTTTGATTTAATTATTAGGAAAAACTTAATATTAAAATTGAATTAAGCACTATTAAATGTTGAGGACATGGTGGGGGAGAGACTAGAGAGTTAATTTTGTACCATTCCCACATGCTTTGATGCCATCTACGTTAGCTACCCAACCACCAATTTAATTAATTATTAAACCCAACAGAAATTCTCAAAACCCACCTAACTAAAACCCCTAAAACCAAACTAAATCACAAAGTAAACGAATGAGGACAAAAATCAGTTCTCTATTAATAATTAATTATTTTTTTAATCTCACACATATTCTATGTGCACAACATGTTAAATCTAGGGCTTGTTTGGAATAATTTGAAATAAGCTGAGGATCACTTAGTAATTAACCAATTTAACTGCAGAGTACAATTGGTTTATGAAAGAGGTTCTTATAAGCGAAAGTGACTTTGTATTCATTCCATTTATTGTCGTCACTAGCTTTGATGTAGAAGGAGAAGTTAAACAAAAGTTAGTCCTCTACTAAGTTATGCCCCAAGTCTTCAATATAAGGAACCGTTTATCTTGCAAGTAGAAGCAGTAGAAGCTGAATCAGCAGAATATATATATATATATATATATATATATACACGAAATCCTGATCTTGTCATCACATGATAATTGTAAGATACAAATTTTGAAAAACTGACCGTTGGATTAGATACTCTTATTATGGATGTCGATCATGTATGCAAAAAATCACGGTGATCCAATGTCTACATCTCAAAATATAGAATGCATGTGAAAAACTGTGATTGTTGAAAACTGTCATACTTTTTCCGTGACATTTATGAGAAACAGATTTTTTAATCACTTATGATTTTTGACATGCATATATGACATGTATAAGTATACATCTATGAGAGCATAAGTATATGATCCAACGATAAAATCTTAAAATACATACAGACCGTGTAAAACGGTAACTGTCGAAAAACTTAACTGTCAAATTTTCTCATAGTGACATTTTTGAAAAATTAACTGTTGGATATATTACTGTGATTTTTGGCATGCATGGCATGCATAAAAATAGTATGTAATTTACCTGTCGATTTTTCAAAACTTGTATCTTATAATTATCTATCCATTAGCACCTTCATAGTTACTTTAGCTAAAGTAAGCACATATACTAATAAGATCATTAATCCTACATTACATAAATTAATTAATTTTACACATATTTTGGAGGGCCTTTAAAACTTGAAGTTTTGGATACCTTTATATGGGTACTGTAGAGGAGTTCTTCCCTAAACATTTAAAATGATGGCCTCAAAACCTAGTCCTAGAAAACTAGACCCCATGAAAGAACTCACTTGAATCATCAAAGTTGCAAAAAATATATTTTTTTTTTCCTTAAAAGACCAACCGACTGTTTGATGTGATTGTGTTTGGCCCGCTAATCAAGCAATCGTGTAGCATAGCACCCACTCCCATGTGCCTTAGCACCTCCCATAAAATCAGCACAAGAAACTCCTCCCATATAATATACTCCATCTGTCATAATCTCATTCGTCCTTCACTATCCTAAGTCCTATTACTTTGTAACATTAAGGGCGGCTCTGTATTTATATACGTATATGTTCTTTTGTCCTAGTGCAAGCTCTCAACTATTATATAAGTAGCTAGCCACTTTCTAACACCCACCATCTCCCCCTTACCGGCCTGAGTTTTGTGATACAAAGAGCTAGCTAGAGAGAGAAAGAGATTGCAAATATGATCAAGCTGAGGTCAAAGAGGTTTTTCAGAAGCAATTCTAAGCTTAGCGATGGTGGCAGTAGTGGTGGTGGTAGTGTTGGTGGTGCCGGAAAAGGATCTGGAGACATCGGTGGTATCAAATGGGAACTCCGGCCTGGCGGCATGCTTGTTCAAAAAAGAGAGAGTGGAGAGAGTGTGGGAGAAGATATGATCACAGTTAGAGTCTCAGCTGTTTCACAGTGGCATGATATTTCCATTGAAGCAACTTCAACTTTTGGTAAACATATATCTTTCATCTTTTCTTACAACCACTACTATATATTATAAAGTAATTCACACACACAGATATCTATATATATATATATATATTTCCAATTTATTTTCCTATTTCTTATATTAAAACTTTAGTGAAATTTCATTATTATTTTTAGATAAATTATAGTTAAGTTCTAATTTCACAAAATTCTCTTGACATTAAATTGGTTACGGAATTATAATTCTTTCGGTTTTAAAATTCAAGAGTATTCTATGAAACTTACCTAAAGTTCAAAAGGATTTTGTATAATTTTAATTTATTATTTTTCCTGTGGGGATTAATTAATTTTACTTTATTTGATTTTTTCAGGAGAATTAAAGATGATATTATCATTGGTGACTAGTTTGGAACCAAGAGAGCAAAGGCTATTGTTCAAAGGAAAGGAGAGGGAAGACAATGAATACTTACACATGGTAGGGGTTGGAGACAAGGACAAGGTACTATTGTTAGAAGATCCAGCTATAAAGGAGATGAAGAAACTCCATGGATTAAAAGGAAGCCAACCAATTGGGACTACTCCTTGTCACACCATTAGTGTTTAATTAATTAATGCTAATTTTAACATATATTTCTTCTTTACTAACCATTGCCAAAAAAAAAAAAAAAAAACTATAGTGATGGATGGTTTCTTCTTGATCACTTTGGTTAGATTAATTAGGAGGGGTTTAATATTGTATTAAGTTGGTGCATGTCCGCGTCATTTTGTATAATTTACTATGTTTATAAAAAGTGTTGATTCCTTGCTTTTTGTAAATTATAATCTTATCTTTCTCACTCATTATACGAGCCCACGCGTGCACGAGCACACAAAAATATCGAAAAGAAATGTGAAAGTTACCCAATTAAAACAAGGATATGTCTTGAGGGCTGGCATTTTTCCAATTTATGGGTCCATACTTGAGTTTTCTTTCATGGAAAGCGATCGAGAACTACATCAAGTTGCTACTTAATTAATTGAGTAATTACTCAGTAACATTTAATCCATTCAAAAATGAAGCCAATTAATTAAGGTTCCATTGATTAATTAAAGATCATTAATTAATTATCAAATAAGGTTGTACATAAACAAATGCACAGCCCTGCACGCCTGTTTTAATTAGTGTTTTGTGCTTCTACCTAAGAGGCCAGATGGGGTCTTGTTTCTAGCATTCCATCCTTTTTGTTGGAAAAAAAACATATATTGTGAGTTTTCTGTGTTGGAAAGCAACTTCAAGAAAACATTTATGACTCGTAGTGGCCAGCATAATGATTCCTAAGTTTTGCCTATTTTAACATTTTATTTAATGCTTCTTTCGCATAATTAAGGTGGGGGATGAAAACTCGCAAGTGCCTGCGCGAGGATTACTAGAGTTAAAGCTATTCATGTCCCACTACTAATAAACAGGTTTTGATTTATTTCCATAATTCCATGTACTCGAATTAGGGATGTACTTCGGCGGGTTCGGCCGGTTAATGCAATAAAATTTTAATCAAATTAATCACCTCTAATTGAGAAAAATAAAAATCATAAGGGACCATGGGGTCACCAAAACCGACCAAATTGAGGGCTATTTTTCGGCTTGGTTCGGTTGGTTTAAATCCATTTTTCAATAAATAATATAGGACATGCCATTGATGTAATGTAAATAGTCTCATCTTGATTGAAACAAACAAAAAATAGCATAATTGATCTAATATTAAATTGCTTTCATAACACAATAATTCAATCCCATATCATTCTAAAAGCATAATCAAAGAGAGAGAGACTTTCTTTTCTTTAGATAAATGAAAGAACATCTAGAGAATAATATACGACCCTTAAACCCAAGAACATTTAGAGAGAGAGTTTCTTACTAAGTCAATTAATTTATCCAACAAATTTTTTGGGCTAAAGCCTCAATGTAATAGACAAATACCCAATCAGAACCAAAGCAAATATTATATATATATATATTATTCTATTCGGCTGGTTCGGTTATCCCCTCGGTTCACAAAGTCCCAACCGGGAACCGAACCGCACAATCGGTTTAGCAACCCTCTAAAATTGTTGTCAACCATGGCTATTAGAAAACCAACCAAACAAGACGATTTGGTTCAGTGTGGTTCGGATCAATTCAGAGACGGAGCCACTTGGAGACCAAAGGGGGCCATGGCACCTACTGGCTCTAAAATAAAAAAGTTAGAGTAGGTATAAAAAATTAATTAGCCCCCACTCAAATAATTTTTGGGCCCCTACTAACACAATTTTTGGTCCCTAGCTTCCAACAGAAATTAGCCCCCCAAAAAAAAATAGACAAAATTATCCCAGCAAATCAGCCCAAATCCAAAAATAAAAAATAAAAATATACAACTCAGTCAAAATCATCCCAATAAATCAGCCCAAATCACAACAACACCAACAACAAATAAAAATAAATCCGCCCAAGTCAAAATTACAACAAATCAGAAAATGTATTAAAATAAAAAATTCAAAAAAAAAAAAAAATAGAATATCGTCAATGGCTAGTGAGGACAAGAAAATCAATAGCCTACCAACTTGTTTTTAGAGTGGTTATTCTTGTACTTACTCTTCCAGTTTCTACTGCAACTACAGAGCGGGCATTTTCAGCTATGAATATCATCAAAACTAGGCTTCGCAACAAAATGGAAGACGATTTTTTAATAGACTTTATGCTTTTGTACATTGAAAGAGAAATTACTCAGTCGTTTAGTACGGATTCAATTATAGATGATTTCAGTAATGTGAAAACGCGCCGACTTTTATTTTCTTTGAAAAATGCATTGTAATGTATTAAGTGGGATTATTTTGTATTTTTTCTTTTGATTGAATTTTTTGTATATTTTCAGTTGTTGATGTTTTGTTAATACTATATGGATACTATTTTGGATTTTCACGAAAAAATTTTAATTGATACACCGGCCCCCACTCATGTAAAATCCTGGCTACGTCCCTGGTTCAGTTGGTCCCGTTCGATTCTTGAACACCCTTAACTCAAATCTAAAATTTTTTATATGAAGGCGATGATAGATGCTACTAGCTAGGTCATTAGGTCATCAGCATATATATATATATATATATATATATATATATATATATATATATATATATATATATATATATTATTCTATTCGTCCGGTTCGGTTCTCCCCTCGGTTCACAAAGTCCCAACCGAGAACCGAACCACACAATCGGTTTAGCAATCCTCTAAAACTGTTGTCAACCATAGCTATTAGAAAACCAACCAAACAAGATGATTTGGTTTGGTGTAGTTCGGTTCAGTTGGTCCCATTCGATTCTTGAACACTCCTTACTTAAACCTAAAATTTTTTATATAAAGGCGATGATATATGCTACTAGCTAGGTTATAAGGTCATCAGCATATATATATATATATATATATATATATATTTGTGGTGACCTTGTGCTGTTGAGCTAAGAAAAATAAAATTATCTTTCAAGTTTGCAATTTTTAAAACCCATTTGTTCCCCAAATAAAAAAAATATTTCCAGAAATTATTAAGGATAAACAAAAATTTGTCATCGCATTTCAATGATTTTCATCCTAAATGGATGGAGCTTTGAGAAAATGGAAGGTTTCAAATTAATTCAACTTCCTCCATGACACCGGCCAATAGCTAGTTTGATATATATATATTCCTAGTAATATTATATGTCTCAAAATTAAATTCTCCTAAAAAAGTATCCAAATGAATTCAAGCACTTAATTCATTTACTATCAAAGAGAGAATTTGCTAAAGGAAAATACTTTATGTCCAAAAAAAAATTGTGGTAGAAGTGAATCCCAAATGATGTGACCCATGATCTAACCATTTTCTTTTTCAACAAATTCTTTATTGTTAATAAATGGGAAAATGCTTTATATCCCAAAAATATTGTCCCAAAAGTGAATCACAAATGATGCGGCCCAAGATCTAACCCTTATCTTTTTTAACAAATTATTTATTGAAAATCAATGAAAGCTTAGGATTCATTTGGGATATTTTTTGGGGACAAACTTTTGGGATATATAGCATTGACCACTATATCATTTGAGATACAATTTTGTGAGCTGTGGTATTATGTCAAAGATCGAGTCGGATCAAAGTTCCGAATACCTCATTGGCAAAAAGAAGAAAATTGTAAAATCATAGTGCTAAGCTGCATAAATCAAAGACAATATCTCGGTTTGAAACCCTAAAAAAATGCATTATTTAGTTTCTATTAGAAGATAGTTAAAATCGCCAATCCATTTGTTGGAGAATAATGGCTATGTTGTGTTTGAGTACTTTAGCCAACATAAGCTCTTTATTCCTTAAACTACCGGCTCACATTCATGTAATAAGCCAAAATCCTTTGGCACAGTGATTTTGAACATTGAACTGTTACAACTAGGAGGCAACTACAACGCTGCGAATTTTGCATATCCATTTATGGTGCTTTTAAAGGGCCATTATTTGGTATAGTGATAAAAGTTTTGGACTATCACACACAAATACAAATACAAGGTAAACGCATACTCTCACAATCATAAGCTTCATCATGTAACGTTTTTGCAAAAATTCTTTAATTTTTAAGGTCAATGAATTTGCGCATACATGAATCATGATACTTGATGCATGTCTTCTAGTAGAAGCAGCCCATCAATAAAGCCCAAAGAAGCCCATCAACAAAGAGCTAATGCCCAATTGTTACCTTTGAAGATATAATTGGGTTCTAAAAGCATTGTGTCGACCTAGCCCAACTAGTAACCTTTCATATTACATATGGGTGCGGTTACTGAAACCCCAATCTCTTACCCCCATATACTTAGTAGACCTCATTAATTATTTACTAACTAAACACTACACATTTTCTATAATACCTCCAACCTCATTTTAATTTGAATACAAGTTCTTTCCCCACCCCACCCCAAAAAAACCATGCCAGTTCACTAATCTTCCTTCACTGCAATGTACGGCCTCTTCACAGGCGACGACTCACTGACAACGTCTTCTTGGACGGATTTCTCTTCAGTGGCAAATTATATATATATATATATATATATATGCCTTTTTTTAAAACTGTTCGGTTGGAATTCGTTGAACATTTTTATAATGTTCGATGGTTATCAACCAAACATGTCTCTATGCTTGGTATTGAACCCACCAAACAGAGGGACTATGTTTAATGGATAACCATAGAACATTATAAAAATGTTCGGCCACTTCTAATCAAACATGTTTTTTTTTTTTTTTTTTTTTAAAGGTGTCTTTAAAAAATTGATATGGTTGAAGCTTCATCATCAACCTTACTCCATCTAGTTGAAGCATAATCTTAAAAAAATTGATATGGATTGTGAAAATAATCTATTCTTCTGTTACTCCTCTAAATGAAAATATTAAAACTATTCGGTAGAAGCTAACCGAACAATTGCAATATGTTCAGTGGAAGCATACCGAGTATATTTAAAATATTCGGTAAAATCCAACCAAACATATTGACAATGTTCGGTTGGCTTTCACCGAACATTATCAATATGTTTGATTCTGTGACCAACCAAATGTGTCACGAATTTAAAAAAAAAATTATAAAAATGCATCAAAAACTTAACTTCCCACTACTCAAACCCTCTTGGTGCTTCATTCTTTACCTCCTACAATATTAAGCACCCAAATACTTATCCAAATACCACAATGGTATTAGTTTATATGAGATTGGATGAAATGGGGAAAGAAAAGGGATTAGGGAAGATGGAAAAATGGGTATGAGAAAGAAGAAAATGGGAAGAGTGAGAAGTAAGGTTTTAATTTTATTTTTATTTTTTTTGGTTTGGGGTGTAGAGAGAAGCTCCCATGGGTTTACTTGACATTTTTAAAAATACTATGCCCTTATTAGTTAATTTGCTCATGGCTATTTTGGGCATTGAAAATTTTGGGGTATAAAAAAAGGAGATTGGGGTTGCAATAACCGCATCCATTACATAATTGCTTCAAATTTGGGCTTCAAATTTGGCTAAGAATATGTGTTGTAAGTTTGTAACTTCTTTGATGAAGGATGTGTTTGTTTCATTGTAAAGTAATTTACAACGTAAATTTATGACATAAAATCTTTCTTTGAAAACTGATCATGTTACAGTATTTTTGGTGTTTGGATTTTTTTGCAAACTCATTTTACACTGGCTAAAAAGCCAAGTCCAAAGTCTTCAAAGGAACGGGATTATATATATATATATATATATTATAAAGCTCCAATTAATAATAAATGAATATTGATTCATTTTTATATACTCGAATACGAAATGTTTTAGTAAAAGTTATTAGAGATAATGGGATATACACATATGTACCATAATCCAACAGACCATCAGCAAGCCATAAGCATTTATAATAGTTAATAATTCCTTGTTTAATTTCTTTGAAATAATTCATGAATAATTAACTAATATTATGAGAATATGACTTTTTAAATAATTTAAAAAAATTCTTTCATTTTAAGGCCAATAGTTTTGTGCATATACGACAAACCAAACACCTTGATGCTTGTATTATAGTAGAAGAAGCCCATGAAGATAGAGCTAAAGCCCAATTGTAACCTTTTAAGATATAATTGGGCTTTACCAAACACAGAAACCTTCATTCATTTGGAAAAACTCACTCACTTTAACGGTTACTTCACTTCCTGTCTGCCAAATGCCAAAGGAGATTTGTGCCACTATCTTACAATTGGCCTAAGAGAATATGGTATGGACAATACCATAAAAATAGATATGGAAAGTGAATAATCTCATTCACAATATGCTTACTTTTCCATCCTAATTAATGGGGGTCCTACGAGGTAGATTCTTTTCATAATTCTGTAAACTAGATATTACCGTATATTCACATGAGTGGATGATATGTGACCTGCATCTCATATTCGGGGTCCACCTTTTTAGTAAACAAGGTACAAATAATATGGGATTATGATCTCTGAATTCTGTAAATTTGATATTACCGTATATTCACATGAGTGGATGAGTGGATGATATATGACCTGCATCTCATATTCAGGGTCCTCCTCTTTAATAAACGAGGTACAAATAATATGGGATTATGATCTCTGAATTCTGTAAACTAGATATTACCGTATATTCACATGAGTGGATGAGTGGATGATATGTGACCTGCATCTCATATCCGGAGTCCACTTTTTTAGTTAACGAGGTACAGATAATATGGGATTATGATCTCCGCTGACTGACTGGTAGAATTATGTAGCTAGACTAATGAGATGTTATGGGCCTCGATCATCAGGTGTGGGACCACTATGGAGAACTAGCAAGTATAAAATTGAAATGATCATATAACTCTCACTCGAGATCAAAAGGCAGCAGACCTAAGGGGAAGAAATTAGTTTGTGTAGCAGCAATCATCATGAAGGTGATAATCGAAGTGGACAATTAACCAAGGAGATTAAAGAATCAACAATGAATTGGGTAAGCAAAAAGTGAACAAGTGTAAAAACGTACCCAAAGAGTTTTTTAAAGGATTAAGAATTTTCAATCCCAAAAATGGATATCTGCTAATAGAAGTTAAGGAAATTTCATTTTTCTAAAAATTGTTAATTAGAGGGAATGTTGGAAATTTTGTAATCTATAATTATTAGCATTTTGGGCCGTCACTCACACTTTTTACCTAGGACGTACCCCGCGCTTTTCTCCTAGGACCCCGCTTTGATCAGACCAGTATTAGATAATAGCTTTTTTACTAGTTGTATTTTCAAAGTTTTCCGTTAACGCTAAGCCTCAAGCAATTTTTTTTTTTACTAATAAATTTTTTTTTTTCTAATATATATTTATATACATGAGCAAGATATAAATCATATTATAAAGCTCCAAGTACTAATAAATGAATATCGAATACAAAATATTTTAGTAAAAGTTATTAGAGATAATGGGATATACACATATGTACCACCATCCAACAGACCATCAGCAGGCCATAAATAAGCATTTATAATAGTTAATAATTCCTTGTTTAATTTCTTTGAAATAATTCATGAATATTATTGAGAATATGACTTTTTTTAATTATTTACAAAAAGGGAGGGGATAATGCAACCCCTTTGAATTATAAGTCCACTCCAATCATTTGTGATTTTTTACCGTTTTATAAAAAAATACATTGTTTTTAAGAAAAATAGTCGCGTCATCCAGTAGAAAACATCATTTTGAACAACTTTTTGGAAGAAAATTTTTCCAAAATCTATCATTTAAGTAGACTTTTTGACACTTTATTATTTTTACAGAATATTTCGTAAAAAATGCCAAAAAGTCTATTTAAATGATAGATTTTGGAAAAACTTTATTCTACAAAGTTGTTCAAAATGATGTTTTCTAATTGATCTCACAGTCAGTTTTCTTAAAAACAATGTATTTTTTCTTAAAACGGTAAAAAATCATAAATGATTGGAGTGGACTTATAGTTCAAAGGGATTCCATTATCCGCTCCCTTACAAAAATTCTTTAATTTTAAAGGCCAATATATCTGTGCATATACGACAAACCAAACACTTTGATGCATGCATTATAGTAGAAGAAGCCCATGAAGAAAGAGCTAAAGCCCAATTGTTACATTTTAAGATGTCATTGGGCTCTACCAAACACAGGACCCTTCATTCATTTGGAAAATCTCACTCTCTCACTTTAACGGTTACTTCACTTCTTGTCTCCCAAATGCCAAAAGAGATTTGTGTCACTATCTTACAAGTGACAATACCATAAAAACAAATATGGAAAGTGAATAATCTCATTCACAATCTGCTTACTTTTCCATCCAAATTAATGGCGGTCCTATGAGGTAGATTCTTTGCATAATTCTGTAAATTGGATATTACCATATATTCACATGAGTGGATGATATCATATCCGGAGGCCACCTTTTCAGTGAACGAGGTGCAAATAATATGCCCTTTTTAGTGAACGAGGTACAAATAATATGGGATTATGATCCAAAAGTTGAAATGGGAGGCCACATACTAAATTGAGTCAATGTAAAGTTCGTGGCCCACATTGAAACTGATCCAAAAGTTGATGGTACTAAAATGTATTTAACCATTTTTTTTTATGTATATATGTATATATTTCTCCCTCTTTTTTTCTCTATCGAATCAGTATGTGGGATGGGTTGTGATGAGAAAGCAATTCAAGGCAATTTGTGTGATTGTGCTTTCAAAAGTTCTAGAGATTGTTACTTGGATTGTGTTATAGTTGTCTGTGTTCATTAGTGACAAAAGAGGTTGTTAATAGTGCAGTCAAAATACATAAAAAATAGTAAAATTTATTAAAAAAATGCAATGAAAAGGATAAAAAATGAAGTAAAATTCATGAAAATATGCAGTAAAAAGGGCAAAAAATGCAATGAAATTTTTCAAAAAAATATTAATAAAAAAGTAGTGGAAGGATAAGAAATGCAGTAAAATTCGCCAAAAATGCAATGAAAAGAGTAAATCTGGTATTTTTTAAAATTGATTTTAAGTTATAGGACTGCATATATATATATATATTTTTAAAAAAGGGGCCTAAATAGGACTTATGGTATTAAAAATTCTTTAAGAGGAGTTTATGCAATAAAAAGTTTTAAAATAGGACTTTTGGCCTAACCCCCCTTATTTTTATTACTTTTAGTATTATATATTTAATAGAGAAATGATCCATTATGGATCGGTCCTTAAATTAAAATAAGAACGACTCAGCATTAAGATATGTATTTTAAAAAATCGACCGTTGAATTAAATAATCTTCTTATGTATGTCATGTTTGCCAAAAATCAAAGTGATCAAACGATTGGTTTTTAAAATACAGATTATTAAACGATTGTTATAGCACCCAACAGTAAATATTGTTAGAGTATTTCACGAACCATATTTTGAAAGTCGATTGTCGGATTTTTATTTTTGATAGACATAACATGCATAAGAAGATTGTCTAATCCAACAGTCGATTTTTCAAAGTACCATTGACTGTTTGAGAAAATGATGAGTGGTCTTTATTTTAATTTAAGGAGGAATATTTAATGGATTATTTCTCATATTTTACATATGAAAATTATATTTATTTTGATTTTCATTTATATTACAGGGCGTCCCAAAAATATTGCCCCAACTCCTATTAATGATGACTTAATTTTGTTAGCAAAAGTTGGCAGTGCAGTACGATGGATAAGATTAAGAAAATCAGGTCGTAAAAGTCCTGGACGCCTGCTGTTTTTGACTAATAATTGGCCCAGACATGTACGATCCTTGTCGATGTGATCCCTAGCTGCAAGTCTGCAACAATAGTTAAGAGATACGGCCCTAAAAAATTATTCTAATTTAATTGTAAAATAAATGACGTTTCACTTCAATAATTCTAAGTTTTTTTTTTTTTTAAATCAAATCAACGATTTAAAGATAATTAAGTAAATATTATTTTTGACCAAAATATTTATATATAGACAAAATAATAACTATTTTATCAAATAAACCGTTAAAAATAAAAATAAAAAATTTTCAAAAATTTTATTAACAATTTCCAATTTTACACTAAATTTTAATTTAATATATAATTATCAATCCTAAAAAATAAACAGAATCTCCAATTTAACAAATGATCCACAATCTCTAAATTAACACAAAATCCTCAATTTCCAATTCCAAACCCATTATTACTGGAGTGACATAAAATGAAGGACATTAAATATTGATTTGACTTGTTGGGGATTTGAGATTATATGTAAACCTTGGTATTCTGTGTAAAATTGGAGATTTGAGATTTTGTGTTAAATTGAAGATTGAAAATTATGTGAAGATGGCCTGTTTGGGAACTTTAAAAACTAGTTCTGGCCAGTTCTGATCTCTTTATGCTATATGGATTTTATGTAAACCAGCTTCCAGCTAGTTTGAAAAAAAACTATGTTTATGCCTTATTTTCTGGATAAGATTGAACTGATTTGCAGAAAAAATGCATTTACCAAACAGTACTAAATAAAAACCAGGCAGACGTATCCTCAGCTGGTCTGGTTTTTAAGTTTGCCAAACAGCCCCTAAAATTGGGGATTATGGATTATGTACAAAATTTGGAATTCTGTGTAATATTGAGGATGAAAGATTCTGTGTAAAATTAGGGATTGGGGATTATGTTTTAAATTAAAAGTCAAAGTCAAATTTTGACCATTTTAAGGGTATTTTGGTCCAATAAATAAATAAATAATGTGATAGGTTTATCTTCATAATCATCTTTAGATTAGGTACACGTAATATCTCGAAAACTTAGGATTATTGACGTAAAATGCCCTAAAATAAATAAACTAATTTTAAAATTTATAAATTTGTTGAGTTGTTTAAATAATATACTACTCTTTGACCAATATATATATATACTTATTAATATTTTAAATAATTAAATTATTTAATAAATTTAAATCAATTTGATGAAAGATTCATGGGAATTTATTAGTAAAAGATATAAAATAAATTTAAATTTAATTATTTTTTGAGTTAATACTGAACAACTTATAACTTAGATTCGGTTCAATTCGTACTTGAATCCACTAGCACGGTGTAATAATTAAGATAAGAAAACTAAACAAATTGTCAAATCATTAATAATTTAACATACGAAAAAGAAACTTAAACAAAATTATGAAATTGTAAATTTCTATTTAATGGGTCCGTAGTTGATGGACTACTGACTAATAGGTTGTGTACTACTGTACTTGCTCTTTTCCCTTCCCATCTTGATTGCGTCTTATCTGAATGTTATAAATATAATTAATTCAAACTAGTCTGATTTTTCATGACTTGTCTATTGCTGACTCGCAGTTTGATATTTCATGATTTTCGGTTACAGATTCTTTGCATTCTGATTTGTTAACTTGTAGTTCGATGACTTGTAATTTGATTTTTTTTCTTTTTTGACTTGCCGTCTGCTGACTTGCACTCGCAATCTGTTAAGTTTCCGTCAGCTGACTCGCAATATGATTTTTCTGGACTTGTATTTCACAGACTTTTCTGATTGGCTGTCTGATGATGATTAGATCTTTTGATTTTTTTTTCCTTGGTCGTCTGATTGGCCGTTCGGATTTGTCTCGACCATAGGATGATAGACTGGACTGGTTACTGATGATGGAAAATATTGGTATCTTGATGGCACTGATGATGATGAGAACTTGATTAAACAAACTTTCTTTGGAGCAATTGGTGAGGGATCCGACATGGGGGATAATAACTAAGTATGAAAATTAAAGTGGAGAAAAATGAGTTATGGGGTGACATGTTCACAAATCATTATAAAAAAGATCAAAACATTATAAAAAAGAAAACGAAAAATATTAAAAAAAGTAAAAACAGGATAGCTGGACTTTGGCTTTCATGGGAGGATGGTTTTCTGGTTGTTGGAATTGTGGGTTTGCGAGTTTGATTTTTCTGGTTTTTTTAGGTGGCTTGGGAAGAGGTTGTATTGGATGGTTGGTTGCTGAGAAAAGTATATAACTAGTTGGCCCAACGGATAGCAAATAGTGCCGCTTACCGGCGAAATGAAGTACAAAAGGAGGACCAGTTAATCACATGTGGTAGATCAGTGGCTCTGATGCCACGAAGAAAAACATAATTTGATTAAATAAATGGATTCAATGGATGCTTAAAGCAGTACATCATAAGCCTATAAATATAAATAGATATTGTGATGATGGGATAAACATTATTCAAATGACCCCTATCAGATTATCTTATCCTCATCTCATTATCTTTTTGTATTATCAGATTCTCTCTACATTATTATCTCTTTGAATTGGCATATCCTTATCAATCACTTCAAAATGACTTAAGGGAGAAAAAATAGTCGGCCAAAGCTAGGCCCTTGCTACTTGCTACAATAAATTTTAGTTCAAAATTTTTAATAGGTCAAGAGTTAATTTGGGCATATATAATTCTAAAGAGATATGCAAAAAATAGTTTTCCAAAAGTAATTTTAGACAAAGCTACTAGCCTGCTACAAAAGGGGTCTTTAGTTCGTTGTTAATACTTTACTCTAATTTGGAAAGGTTTCCAATTTGGTTTGATGTTGGAATTCGACAGGCCGAAGTCGAGAGTGACTTGAAACAGGTTGTTGATTGTGTTAATTAACGACCGTGACCTCGTCTGCTATGATAGAAGAGGTTGCTGTCCTCTGTGATGATCTTCATTACTCATCTTCTATTGAATAAAATTTATTTCTTTCTCACAAACAATATATATATATATATATATATATATATATATATATATATATATTTTGATCACGTTCCCTAACCATTCTTTTTATTATTATTTCTACCATCCATTTTCAAAATACCAATATAGATCGAATATTTTGAGAAACGGACCCTTAGATTAAATATTTTGAGCCCACTAACATGTCTACTACTTCTTGGTTGTGAACTTGTTCCTTTCTCTTCCTGTATATCTTAAACTTTTTTGCTGCCAACCATCAAACTGCCGGGTGGGCCAAGCATGCATCTTCTCTCAAAGTATAAGCTTCCTGCGTCTGCCTCGATTGGACCAGACGGAAGCTTTCATTAAAATGACCATCAACGTTAATACCACACTTTATTATTGTCCCAGAACCAAATTAATTAATCCAATTCTCGTTTGACACATTCCTTAAACAACCTTATTCTTGCAGATTCTTTTCCAAACTAAGGAAGAGGTTTTGACAGAACTGTCACATATGAAATTTAAATTTAAAGAATTTTCATTTTTTAGGATATGTGATGGATTTTGATTTGATTTATAAGCTCTAATTTTTTGTTTTTGATTGAAGAGAATTTGTCTTTAATGTTGATTTCTAGGTTAGAATTAACTCGTTCGCTGAATTGAACATGAATTTCATTGCACGTACTAGACTGCACTAGATAGGAATGATCGAGTTTTATTCCATTGCATGGGAATGAATTCAGTACACTGATTCATTGATTTAATTAAGTTCATGAATCTAAAAGATGAATGGATTGAGTCATAAATTGTCAAGTTTAGCTTCTAATTAAATTTCCCTAATGACGATCTAATTAGAAAGAATTGTTAAACTATCACGATCAAGCTACAATTCGAGTTATATTCCATTGCATGGGAATGAATTCAGTACACTAATTCATTGATTTAATTAAGTTCATGAATCTAAAAGATGAATGGATTGAGTCATAAATTGTCAAGTTTAGCTTCTAATTAAATTACCCCAATGACGATCTAATTAGAAAGAATTGTTAAACTATCACGATCAAGCTACAATTTATACTATTTGGTTTGGTTGGGTTGAGTGGGTGATGAAGACCGCATGAAGATTTTATTATTATTTTGTAATTTTCGGATTTTATTATTGTAGGATTTTATTTTTTTAGGCTTCTAATAGTCAATTTTGGGTCCCTATGGGATACTATAATAGGTAGGGTCAATTTAAGTAGGTTTCTAGGTGTTATTAGAGATTTAGGAAGCACTAAAATATGGCATAAAGAATAAATCCGGGAATTAATATTTGTTTCCATTTTCTAGCTAAGGTTTCTAGGGTTATTTCCTTTTGTTTTAGTTTTTTCCTATTTCAGCAGTATTAGGGTTTCTAAGCTTTGTTTTAGTATAAATATGCTTGTAGCCGTCTTGACAAATCAGTTAATGAATTAATAAGAATTTTATTGAGAGTTTTCACTCTTTTTTCTAAGTTTCTCTCTTTGCGAAGATCGAGTACTTGGTTGCCTATTTTCCTAGCACTGATTTGGTGACACGTCAACAGGGATTTGGAAGGTTGTTCGTTGTTGGTGAGCTTGTCTTCAATATTCCGCTGCATCAGTTTGTATCAGAGCTAAAAGTCATTCCTGCACCATGCCGCGTTTGAGAATGAGTCGTGGTGGCAGTCGTAATGTCCCTCTGGACGACGTGTACGAAAGAGATGACGTGGCCCAGCTGCGGCAACAGATGGAAGAAATGCAGGCCGAAATAGCCGAGATGCGTTTAGAGCAGCATTGTGGAAGTCGAACTCCCCCTCCACCCTCTGTGGTTGAGGAGGATCTGAATGATGAGTATGGTGAGTGGTTTGATATTAACGATTCAGTTTTTCAAAATCATTTTAAAGATTTTGGAGAAGTTAAGGTTGAAATACAAGTCAACTTTGATTCTCCACCAATCTTTGATGAGTACATGGATGATGATATTGAGGCAAACATTGATGGTGTACTAGAAGAAGTTCAAGATTTAAATCGAGAAGTTATTGAGGATGAGTTGAAAGTTTTTATGAAACGGGCCGATTCATTGAAGACAGATCTTGTCAGATTTCATCACGAGCTCCACTCGCAAAATCCAATTGGCTCATTAATTGATTTTGCAGGAGTTGAAAATTTTAATTTGGTATTTGCTTCTTATTTGGTGGATTTTGTCAATAAATTGAAGATTCGTGCAAAAATCTTCAAAGTTGTGCAAGTTACGAAGAGTGTGAAATTGAAGCGGCTAAAATATTCGAAGTATCTAATTCGATGGAGTGGACGACAACAATATCTTCTTTCTGATGAGGAGTTGGCGAATTCGAGGGCGAATTCTCTCCAACATTGGGAGAATGATGAAGATCGCATGAAGATTTTATTATTATTTTGTAATTTTAGGATTTTATTATTGTAGGATTTATTTTCTTGTTTTTAATATTTTTTAGGCTTCTAATAGTCAATTTTGGGTCCCTATGGGATACTATAATAGGTAGGGTCAATTTAAGCAGGTTTCTAGGTGTTATTAGAGATTTAGGAAGCACTAAAATATGACATACAGAATAAATCCGAGAATTAATATTTGTTTCCATTTTCTAGCTAGGGTTTCTAGGGTTATTTCCTTTTATTTCAGTTTTTTCCTATTTCAGCAGTATTAGGATTTCTAAGCTTTGTTTTAGTATAAATATGCTTGTAGTCGTCTTGGCAAATCAGTTGATGAATTAATAAGAATTTTATTGAGAGTTTTCACTATTTTCATAAGTTTCTCTCTTTGCGAAGATCGAGTACTTGGTTGCCTATTTTCCTGGCACTGTCTTAGTGACACGTCAACAGGGATTTGGAAGGTTGTTCGTTGTTGGTGAACTTGTCTTCAATATTCCGCTGCATCAGTGGACCATATATTAATTGAGAAACTATCAAATTGTCAACTTTTGCTTGAAAATTGCCCAAATAATATTAGCTAGGAAGATTGATGATATAAAATAAATGAATCCTCCATTTTGTTCCAAAAAGCGAATGCAATTTCGACACATAACTGAATTGAAACTAATCTTGTATCAAAATGAAAGATTAATAAGACCCATAATTAATTAATAAAGTTCACATAGTCAATGTGATGTCGATACTAAACGATATTTATCAAATCAACCAATGGGTTTCCCAGACGTACTTTCCCTTTCTCATCGATCCCTACAAAACTAAGACAGCCCCACACTTTCACCGTCTTATTGATTAACACCTCTTTTCTAGCTTTTTCTTTCTCAGAACTTCTTCTTTTATTAGCCTAGTTTTCTCCGCAGGGACAAATGAACTTTGAGTTCTTCAACCAAACAAGGAGGTTGCCTTATTATTATTATTATTATTATTTTGGCTGTTTTTGTTTTTTTTTTTTCTTTTTATTTCCTATGTTGTATGAAAAATTCTCTTATACTTCAACTACTTGATTATTTTAATTTCTCTTCTATTTTATGGTGTAATATTCTATCTTCTCTCCTATCTGCGATGCTATCTTTATAAATATTGTTTGCCTGTTATTCATGTCGTGTAGATGCAACTGAATATATATATATATGTGTGTGTGCGTGCGTGCGCGCGCGCGCGCGCCCTGTGTGATTTTTGTATGGTTTTTAATTGAGATAAGAATGTTTTGTTCTTGTTTGCAGTGAAGGAAAAGAAGGTCACTTAATTTCCTGGGACAGCTTTTGCTGTGCTGTGCTGCTGCTGATGATAGTGTTGTTGTTGACAGAAGATAGAGAGCACAGCTGAACATTACCCATGAAGGCATGTGTATGAGCAGTTTTGTGCTTTCTCATCTTCCGTCAATGGAAATGATTGCTGTGCTAGCTGTGAGCATCTACTCAACTTTAATTAATTTCTCTCCTCATCATCTTCTTCATCAATTAATAAAGGTAACTAAGATTTATATATATATCTATATAGGAGTTATGCTCTTAAATTTGGACACATAATCATACCATATCCATGGTTGAATCCGCCCGGGTAGTGCTTGTGAAAAATAACGCTCGCCAGCACCTTTCGCCAGGACCTTTTTGTTTCTTTCTATAGGTACCAAGCTAGCTAGGTTGTTTTTCTCATGAGTTTGACTAAGGCTAGCTGTTGAATTTTGGCCCAATCTCTCTCTCTCTCTCTCTCTCTCTCTCTCTCTGTATTTTATATATATAAGAGTTATGCTCTTTAATTTGGACACATAATCATATCATATCCATGGTTGAATCCGGCCCGGGTAGTGCTTGTGACAAATAACTCTCGCCAGAACCTTTTTGCTTCTTTCTATAGCTACCAAGCTAGCTAGGTTCATTCTAAAAATGATTTTCTCAGCAGTTTGACCAAGGCTAGCTGTTGAATTTTGGCGCTCTCTCTCTCTCTCTCTCTCTCTCTCTGTATTATATATATATATATATATATATATATATATATATGTTGGACACTCAACGAACAAGGTCGCTTCAAAATAGAATCTTAATTCTATCCCACAGAAATACCTCTAGCTCTAGTTAGCTAGTTTAAGCTTCTGAGAAGTGCATTTACGTGCGTGTAACCCAGGAACCAGAAATCCAAAGTGGGATCTTCCAACTAAAACTCAATGATGCAAGTGAGATCCAAGTGAGAGGGATGAAGATTAATTTTAAGAGATCAAACCAATTAATGGGCTTTAAGCTAGGAAAAGAATATATATATATATATGTTGGCCAACATATTAATGTATCTGGGCAAACTCTGGCCTTGATACATATAGGTCCTGCAGATACATATCTCTTTATAGTTCTAAAGAGATACGTAAAGAAATAGATGTTTAAGAATACGTAATTGTAGGCAAATGGAGCTAATCAAAACAGTGCTCTAGTCCATTTTCTAAATCTTGATATGTAATTTAGTCCCTCGATCTCAGCTCACAAAAAATATGATCATTTTCTACATGCACGCCAAACAGACCTTCAGGAAGTGGGGTTAATGAATCTTATTCATGGCTCTAAACACGTTACCCCGGCCGGTGGATAGCATCAACAGGTGTTGAGATATTGGAAAAGAGACAAAAAAGAAAAGGAAGGCACTGAGGGGGTCCCCTTTAAGGAATCACTCCTCTCGACCAAAAAATAATATTGACCAGTTGTCTCAATTTGATCCCTAAATATTCTTTTGGGACCATCAGGCTTTCTTCTTCCTCTTTTTCTTCTTCTTTCATAACTTTCCGCACCCATTTTTAATTTTCCATTCAACTATCAAGGGCAGAATCAGGATTTGGTCTCCACATATGTGTTGATGATGTAAAATGACGATTTTTATAATATAGGGTTAAAATTGAAAATTTATAAAATTTTAAGGTCAAAATCTTAATATTATAAAAATCTATACAATTTTATTTTGTCATAGTATTTTACTCGAAGAGTTCATTAGTTCAAAATATTGACTAATTCAAGTTCAGTACACTGGGTTAAAGGTCATAATTTTTTTTTTAATCCAATTAGATGTAACTTTCTCATTTAAAATCATTTTTGGGCGATTCAAATTCCATAACTCATCCTAATTTATCTCAATATATAGATTTTTTGTTGCATTTATTTTCAAATATATATAAAAAAAAAAAATCGCAAAAGATAATTCATAAGGAATTAATTCCCCAAAATTTACCACAAATTTCTTCATCATATACCAATATTATATAACTTAAAATTTTGGCCAAAAAAAAAAAAAAAAAAAGTCTGGTATTGGCAAATATTGTACATTATTTTCATATTTTTCATGGATGGACAATTTAAACTTACAAACTTGAATACATGATTCAAACTTACTCAAAATATAGTGCTTTTTCATTTTTTAGTCTTAATTGTAAAGACATTTTAATTAGGAAAATACTAGTTTTACTGTAACTTTTCCCGCATTTGTCCTTCCCGTCCTATTTGTCAACATAATGTGGGATGTTCTGGGACCACATTAACCATCTTTAACAATGTATTGTTACTGTTTTCTATTATCACTGTCCTGAAGTGTATTTTACTATATCTTTGGTGTATTTTCACTGGGGTGTATCCTATTTTAAGGTTTTTAGTGTATTTTTTTTTTTCACTGTGTTTATTTTAGGTTTTCATTGAGTATTTTTGGCTTTTCATTTCATTTTTATGGATTTTTATTGTGCTTTATTGTATTTTCACTATCTTTTTTGAATTTTTACTGTGGATTTTTTTACTGGATTTTTAATATATATACATATATATATTAAAAAAAGAAAAAAAAATACTAGTTTTACCCTAAAAAAACATTAATCTTCTTCTCAGTCTTCCTTATCTTCTTCTTTTTCTTTACTGTCAATGATATGCTTAGAGATAAAATCTTATCATGCATATTTAATGGTTAATTAAGTTTATTGTGCTAATGATTGATATCAGGCGAATCTGAAAATTCTGTTGAGCCACCCAAATGTCTCAGGAATCAGAATAATTATGTTATGACAAGAAGTTCTCAATGGGTAATAATACTCAAGATCGAACAAGATTCCCAAATAGTCGTCCTTGGAACATTTTTGGTGAGGACCGATCAAAAAAACCCATGTACACATGCTGATACTACAATTTATTACACTGAACAATTGCTTTTGAGTAATTCAATGGAACATACTTTCAAGTTAATGAGGCGAATTTATTCTATGTTTTATAATTATTCAAATGTTTTCAGGTCTAGTAACATTGATAGTTAATTGATTTAATTATCACTTGGCTTGCTCATGTCCTCTTTTGACCCTCTATTTTTTCTTGTCACTATTTCTTCATACATTTGTTTTTCAGGCCTAGCCACATTCATGATTTTTTTAATAGAGTATCTTAAGGACGACTCGTATATTATTAAAAGTTTTTTTTTTTTTTTTTAGGGGAAAATACACTTTGCACCCCTGTACTAAAAAAGTAAACAATTGACCCCCTACACTTTCAAAATTTGGCAGAGGGACTTACGGTGTTAAATTATATTGTGATTTTACCAATATACCCTTGGTTCAATGGGCTTCTTCCTCCTCTTTCCTCATTCATGTCTCAACCACAACCGTTCCTACACCAAATGTTTCTTCTACTGACTTTTTTTCATAGCCATGAATGCCATTCTCTCTGTACTGTGTGGGCAAACCGGCAAAGACTGGGATATTATACTGTAATACCCCTACTTCACTCACAAAATTAACCTTCACTAATGCCTTGATCATTTTTCTTTCTCAGCAGTCAACTGCTTGCGCTTGGGTCAATTTAAAAATGTCGGTCTCAACTTTCATTCTTTCTCCTTTTCCATTTTTTATTAAGGCATTAGTGAAGAAAGTTGAGTTTCGTTTTCCAAAATCGAAGAAAGTTAAATTTCGTTTTCATCTCTCTGCACTTCTAACAGGGCACTTAAAATGTCTAAATATGTTGTTTGCTTGTCCTGTTCATGTTGGTTGAGATTTAGTTTTGATTTGTCTCCCAACAGGCTTGCTTCAGGAGCTCGGGTTATAATCTAATCCAAAGCATCTTGCTACTCCACCGAGTAAATTCTTGGACAATTACAACACCGATTGGTGTAGTTCTCTTAGCAATGGGTATCCTTTTGGGGTCTATGTGAGATAGCTTGTTAATCCTGTAAAAGTAAAACTAATGGCCTTGAGTCTTGTTTGAATTTCAAATGATGAGTGATTTGTTGGCGGGTCTTTTTGATGATTGATTTTGTAAATTTGAAAAGAGTCCCTGGTGCACACCACTGCTTCTACTACTACTCCCCCTCTCTCTCTCTCTCTTAGCGAGTGAGCTACTGAGCTGTACACTCATAGCTTCTTTTCTTCAACCTCTCTCTTTCTCTTTGAGTTTAGCCTAAATTTCCATAGAATTAGTTGCTATTTTTCTGCATTCTAGGAACAATTTTATATATCTCTGTTTTCTGACTTCATCAACAACTCTGTTTTACATCTCTGTAAGAGGCCCCCCTCCCAAAAAAAAGATGGAGAAACCCCACAAATTCAAACTCTCTCTCCTTGCTTTTCTCATGATATTATTACACTTCAATTTGTTTTCGGTGACAGCAAATTCACCGGCGATCAACTCCAATTCCAAATACCAAATTGAATGCACAATGTGCTCCTCCTGTGATGACCCATGCAACCAAGTCCAGTCACCCCCCACCACCATCACCTCCTCCACTGTCGCCGCTGCCGCTGCCGCAGGCGTCGACCTCCATTTGCCCACGACTATCGTCTCCTCCTAGCACCGTCACCTCCACTTACTACTACTCTCCGCCGCCACCCTCGCAGTCCACATACACCTACTCTTCACCACCGCTGCCAAGTGGTGTCGACAAGGGCACATATTTTGATATTTTCCTCTGCCGTACAGAGCAAAAAACCCATCCATGTTCTTCTGAAACCACGATATGAAGGAGAGAGAAAAGGGGGGCTTTGACAATTAAAGTGGGGTTTGTAAGAGCATTTGTGTCATTTTACATGCAAAAAATAGTCATGTGACCATTGTTCTGTCAAAAATATAGACGGTCAACTAACGGAAGGGACTAATCTGTCAAATTTTAAAAGTGCAGGGGGTCAATTGTTCACTTTTTTAGTACAGGGGTGCAAAGTGTTTTTAGCCTTTAGTATAGGGGTGCAAAGTGTATTTTCCCCTTTTTTTTATTACCTATTTGAACATATGATGTGTGATAACCCGAATTTCTAAAATCTTATTTTGATCATTTTAAGTGATGATGTGGCTTAAATTTATTATTAAAAAATATTTTCAAAAATGACCTTTGTGTCCCTTGGTTTTAAAAAGGGTCAAACCCCTTTCTTTTATTCATTTTTCTATCGGTGGAGCAAGGGGAGAAAGAGAGAGACCGTGAGAGAGAGAGAGAAAGGGAAGGAGGAGCATCGCTGGAGTTGGTCGCCGGAGTTCACCGAAGCTTGTGCCACAGTGGTAAAGTTTGGAAGGTTCTTTGGAGGATCACTTGCATTGGGTGCATTGAGCATTTCATTTTGGGAGGCTTGTGGAGTCGATTGGGTTTGGTAAACACCTATGCATTTAGGTAGGAATAATTACACTTTTACTATTGGTAATGATGTATCGATTTTATCAATTATACAAGAATAAGGTGAGCTTTATACCCATTGAGCAATATAAATCACGAACACATGAGAACTTTGCTGTTTTACGGTAGTATCAAATAGATACCTGGAATATACTATTTCCTGATCCATCAAACTATATAATATACTTATGAAATGAAAACCAAGGCATGACATTGAAATATTTAAGAACTTGCCCCGTTGCTTAATAAAATATTTTAATACTAAATATAGTGTATTTACAAGCATGAAAATGGGCTCTTTACCTTATTTGCTTAATAGAAAGGTTACAAAGGCATGTGATAATATTTTTATGTAAGTACAATTGAGACGCTTGGTTTTATACTTGTATGCCTGATTTTCTGAACTGATTTACTAATGAGAACGATTATGAAGTATTTTAACTAGCTATTCCCTTACATTTTGACTAAACTCAATGTAGAAGATAAAATGACAACTTCAAGCAATGGCGTGGAAATGTATTTCGTTTTGAACAGTGACATGTCTTGTGGAACATTCTACATGAGAAACGGTGACGTATGAGATGAATACTAGAACTTGTAATCAAGTAATACTCGCTTTGTACGAAATAATGGGCTTGGAGAGTATGTTTTATGTGATGGATGAGTTGAGGCCCTGGAATTTTACTGTGAGACCCCAAAAATTCTAATAGCGTATATATATATATATATATATTTATATATATTTATGTATGTGACTGTTGTTATTATATGTACACTTGGCATTTTTCCATTTGGGCCATGAAGTGTGCCATGTGGCCATCAATTGAGGAGGGTGCATAAGGCTTTGAGTGCACCCTTGGGTGACATTTAATATGAGAATGTTGGATGAAAGAATGATGGATGAATGTAAGAGTGGTAGATAAGTTTGAGAATGGAAGATGAGAATGATGGATGAATGTAAGAGTGGTAGATAAATTTGAGAATGGAAGATGAAAATGATGGATATATATAAGAGGGGTAGATAAGTTTGAGAATGGAAGATGAGAATGATGGATGAATGTAAGAGTGGTAGATAAATTTGAGAATGGAAGATGAATCATTTCTCTATAAATACCACATTTCAAATGTTAATGAATACACAAGTAGTAAAGAAAGAAATTAGAGAAAGAAAAGAGAGTGAGAAGTATTCTTTAGGTTGGCAAGGAGTAAGCAATTCTTGAAGTCAACACACACACACAACCAAGGTAAGGTTCTACTACTTTACATATTTCATGTTGAGTTTGAAAGAAAATAAGGATTTCTTGTCTTCCTTAGAGGTAGAAATCTTATTTAATAAATTCATGCAAAATGAATTTGGCTTGAGGTTGAAAAATCAAAGTTTACACTCATTGAATTTTTAAGATTTCAATTCATAACAGTTTTAGTATAGAAATTCCAATTAAATGTAGAAAAATCATTTTTAAGCATGGTTTGTTGGAATAATCTTCTAACTTCTAGATTTATTTTCAATAAAAATTTTATGAAGAAATGATGTGATTTACTATTTTTCTTTGATTTTAGAAATGGCTGTTACACAGCAGGTATATGCGCTGTTTTTGAGTTTCAACTTGAATTTAAAATCGGAGGATGTTCCACTCATTCTAAAATTTTGAAAATTTTTGGAAATATTCATACGTAAATCTTGTTTCTACCTGTAAAATTTCATATTTTAATTCAAAGTGATGAATTTTTAAAAATTCAAATACTATTGCTGGGTTGAGCAAATTTATATATTTCCAGCTTTTTGTTTTGAGATGCTTAATATACTAAATAGTATTTAGCACAAGAAAATACTTTTCCCTTGAAGCATTTTGAGTTTATGAATTATATCGACAAGAAAATGAATTTATTTTCTTTTGGGTAACAATTACATGGGATACACACACACACACACACATATATATATATATATGTCAATAATGTTGATAATTCAATTACATGAGATTATTGAATTGGAGTATTTCTTTAGACACATAAAGGTACTTAAACAAGTTAGTTGAGATATCTGTGGAAAAAAATGGATACTGTGGACTTAAGGTATACCTCTAAGAATGGATATATTGTTTAGGGAATTGTGTTGACCTGTGATAACCCAAAAATTTTAAATGCTTATTTTTGATATTATCTATAAAATTTGGGGTATTTCGTTAATTTAGAGATTTTTATATTTTAAAATTTTATAAAAGTTGGGGGAGATTTTTTTTTTTGAAGTTTTGTATAAGCATAAGGGTAACTTTTAAATTCAAGAAATTGGATTTTTCATAAATTGCATTTTGGTCCTTTTATTTCTATTTAGAAACCATGGGCTGCTACTCATTTCAGCCATGGTTTTCTAGAGTTTAAAACCCAGAGAGGAGTCAGATGCTGAGTGAGAGAAAGACCTGAGAGTGAGAGAGAGAGAGAGAGTGAGAGAGAGAGAGAGTAGCTGAGAGGGAGCCGTGAGAGTGATCTGCTGAGAGGGTGGTGGCATTTCCTGATTGATAGGCCGGAATCTCGCTGGAGAAGCTGCTGATTTTTCAGTTTTGCCGAGACTTAGGTGAGTTCCATTCTTCGTATGTTGGTTTCCTCCTCTTCCTCTCTTTGCATTTTCTGATTTGGGGAAGTTGAAAGTTGAATTGGCTTGCATATGTAATTTATCATCTTTTCCCTTTGCATGTCTGGTTTTTGGGAAGATCGAATGGTGAAAAAGGGGGTTTTCAAGACATAAATGATGAGATTTTGTAATATGGGTTACTGTATTGTGCTTTGAGGTTACTAGTGTGTAAATCAATGGCTGTGATGTGGGATTTTTGGAGCTAAATACCTTGTGTGTGGAGTCCCTGTTTTGGGCATGTATTTTCGGGCTTTGCATGTCATGATTTCTTGATGTTTATGCTACTCTTTTCAAATCTGATAAACAAATAAGAGATGATTTTACTTTGCTTGTGTTATGTTCATTTTTGAGAGGATTATTTGTGTCAAACCAACTGTAGAAATGATTTATGTTGAGTTTTGTTGGACTGGATTGAAGGTTGCTGCAAGCAGCAGCCATGGCTGCACAGCGTGAGCTTCAACTCGAGTCTTGAGGGTGATTCAAAGTTGATTTACTTTGTTTAAGGATGAATCTGAGTTTCTGGAAAATATATTCATGGTTTTAGTAAGTTTAAATCATGTTTTGAGTTGATTAGAAGAGATTGGAAAGCTGTATCAGAGTTGGTATAAAACTGATTTGAAATGGTTTGATAGGGAATTGTTTGTATTTGTTCATAGCAGTTTTTGATAAAAAAAAAAAAAGACAGAACAGAGTGTTCTGTCCGTACATTTTCGACGCTGTTATAAACATTTTTGGGCTAACCTTTCTTCACGAAAGTTGTAGGTATTTGAATTAGCTTTTCAACGAATCCAACCTTACCTCATTTGAAATTTTGTACAAATATTTATGCCCATTTTACCGAAAACTGTTTTTCAGTAGAAATATTCTCGCCCAAACCTAGTAGGTTACTGAAATTGATGATTTTGGCCTCGCAAATGTTGGATTTGGACTTTGGCTATTAAAGATAAATCGTAGATCTTCGAGTCGTCTTTTCAGAACACTAAAGTTTATTAATTTTCGATAACTGAGCTAGAATATATGGTTTAAATGGCAAAACTGTTTTGGAAGGGCCTAATTTCCAACCCAAACTTTAAACGCGCATATCTTTTTCATCTGATGTCCGTTTTGAACGATCTTTATATGCTCGAAAAACTTATGAAGTCTAGTTTATAAATATGATAATGTGTTGGTCAGTTTATGTTTGGAAAGATAAATATTTTTAAATACCAGATTTGCCCTTTATCATACCTTTCGTGTTCTTTGGCTTATATCTCTTAAACTTTTGGACATTTTGGACATTAAATTCTATATAAAATATCTTGGCATTCTCGAGAACATGTCTTGAAAGTCATAAGGCTTTTGATTTAGTTTTCTTATGGTTTTCCTTAGTGTGGAGTTGTGTGTGTCTTGGATTAGACACCCTTGGGTTCGCCTTGTGTATATTTGTGCTTTGAAATTGTTAGACCTTTAGGATAGCATTTTTGGGGTTTTTGACCTTCAAGATTCAAGAGTGAATGACTTTTAGGATTAGGTTGGTTTGCTTTGGGGATCTTAGAATCCTTTGTGCTTAAGTTTGATTCTCTCTTTTTCCTTTGCCTGTTTGTTTGTTTCTCAGTGTTGATTGGGTCCCTTGGAGGACCACTTGCATCGGGTGCATCAGGCATTGCATTAGGAGGCTCGTGGAGCCACAACAGTTGGAAAATACAATTGCTTTGAGGTAGGGATAAGTAACCTTTTACTGTTAGTAATGATATATTTGTTTTATAACTGTTATGAGAACTCTACGTATTTCTAAACGTTCATTGAACGATATGATTCACATATGGTTGCAAACCTGGACCCTTACCTTATAACTGTTACGAGAACAATATGGATTATAAACTCTGATTTCAAATGACATGACTTATGATGGCTAGAGAACCCTGTTTACCCATTTGAACTGTAAATCTTGATTTAAGTGATATGATTTATAAATGCCGATGGACCTTGTTTCTTTTTGAATTGTCAAATCAGATACATGGAATATACCTGTTTTGTGAACCATAGAATTTGTGTGGCATGTTTATGAACTATATGAAAGGTTTTGCGTGCTAATGCCTTATAAATTGTTAATTGTTTCAAATGTAGAGATAATACTTATCCACCAAATGTTTTATGAATTAAAGATGATTAAACTATAACTAAATGGTTTTACAAATGATACATGTGGATGTTATTTTAAGAAAGCCCATTCTCGCAAATGTCTTTATGATTTAAGAAAATGGTTTGATATACCTTTGAACTATTATCATTCCTTGGTTTCTAATTATGGTTTTGGAAACATGTCTTATATATTGATTTGAAATCGAGCTTTGGAAATGTTTGTATTCAAATGGAAATGCCTGTATAAGGGTTTCTGGTTACGGTATATTCTGGATGCCATGTGATGGATCCTGGTTCTTGATATGAGATTTTACCACGTGAGGATGTTGGCGGTGTTTCGACCTGTCTTCGGTTTTGGCCTCATCTCGGTGGACATGGCATATGATTAGTTATATATTTTTAGGACATGCATTATTATATATATTATTGTGGATTGAATTGTATCATTGGGGGTTTGGGGCCCATGGCCCCTTTCGATTATATTTTGGGTGCGGCTGTGACTACGGTCCCCGGCCTGGTTTAGTAGTAGCCCGGTTGAGCTAAAGGCTTGTTAGCCTAGAATCAACAGCCCTATAATACAATTCAGTCCAAGTTTTGGATATGCTAGGGACCTAACGAAGTGACTCATATGCCAAATCTGGCCGAACTCCATACCGATGGGTATACTATGGACCCTGCGCGGTGACGTATAGTGCCATGCTATGGACTAGGACGTTATTTGGCTATTGTCCACATGCGATGGGCATTCCGCATGCGAGACATATGCCTGGTTACTGGTTACTGGTTACTGGTTTTCTGGTTACTGGATTCGACATTGGAGGATATAGTTTTTCACTGAAAGTCCACACAGCTTTTAAACACTGTTTTTGAACTGATTTATTAAAACCTCTGAGCTTTGGAAATATGAAATCTTTATGAATATTCCATGTATCAAAATGTTGTTATTGATGTGTAGAGGTTATATTATCCCTACTGAGCACGTTGACGCTCACCCCTGCTTTATTGCAGTACATTTCAGGTTGACTCGGGGTACATGTTTGGTTTGCATATTTCGCTGCTTTGGAAATGGTGGATAGCTGCATAGATATTACCTGCTTTGGTCTTACATATTTCATGAGAAATTTAGTAAGTTATATTCAGTTATTTAGAATACTTTTGATCTATGATACGTCTCATTTGCCAGGGATGTTGGCAATATATTTGATTTCCTAATTGTATTATATTTGACGAATGGGTCATAATGTATGGACATGGCATTTCATTTTGTTATATATATTTATTTCTTATATCTCATGTGGAAATACGAATGAGCAGGACATGTTGTACCTCTATCTTGACACGTGTCGACCTATCCGGAAGGGTCAGTATGAATGTTAGGTTGGGGCGTTACAGACCTATATTCGCTAATAATATATATTACGAATTGTGATGTGATAATATTGATTCTTTTGAAATCAAGTATGAGATAGTAATAAAAATTATA
>JAESVK010070407.1:121142-132095 GCA_017140935.1 Hamamelis virginiana
GAGAGAGAGAGAGAGAGTGAGAGTTATGATAAGGTAATTAAGGACGTCCTTACTTAGCTTAGCGTTAGCTCATCTCTTCTCGGAGTCTTAGGATATAAATTTTGAAAAACTGACTGGTTGGGTTGGATTAGATAATCTTCTTATATAGGAGTATATCATGTCTGTGAAAAATCGTAGTAATTCAACAATCAGTTTTTAAAATACAAATATTTAAACAATTGTGACAGCATTTGATGATAAATACGTTAAATATATATATATAGCTTTGGTGTCAAATTTGCTTAATTATGAGCATGAACTTGTATGCGGATTTGAAATGTTTGGGACATTGACATGGTTGCCTACTTGCCTTGTTTTCCTTGTTTCCAATGGACGGTAGGGACCAATATTATATAATTGAGCCTCTGGTTGAGGAAAGAATGAGCTGGAGAAACGTACTTTTAGAATAAAAGTATAAAAGTAAACATTTACCAAAAAAAAAAAAAAAAGTATAAAAGTAAACCACTGCTTTAGCAAGATTCGCCCACGTGCCCCCCTCCTCTCCTCTCCTCTCCTCTGCTCTCTGTCTCTCTCTCTCTCTATCCACTCCATGCATATACCTATTTAGAATTTAGAGAGAAAAATTAAAGTAAAAAAGATTGGCATTTTCTGAGCCATTTTTATCTCTAAATCTGGAGATGATCCTATTCTCTTTCTTCTTCTTCTTCTTCTTCTTCTTCTTCTTTAAAAAAATAAAAAAAAAATTTATTTTCTCAAAATTTGGCATTAGATTCTTGATTAACGTTTGCCAATGAGGCGTAACTCACTTGCCATTTCTCTTAATTTTGAGTCTTGAGATTCTGATTTTAAGTCCTCATGGAAGAAATTTAGTCCGTGTTGTTCCCCATTTCTGATCTAAAGGCTCAAATTAAAATCGTCTATAGATACTTTCATCTTCTCTTCGCAAATGGATCCCATAGAAGAGAGAAAAAAAAATTGATGTCTATAATGAAAAAAATTTCACTTAACGAAGTTAATGAAATTTTAATACCAAAATAATAATAAAATTTTCAAGTGAACAATAATAAAAAAATTTTGAAGGACCATAAAAAATTATCCACAACTTGGCTACAGTCATTTGTACGACGATCATTTTAAAGCAGCAAGCACTATTTTCTTTTGGCTATTCGAATCCGTAAGGGCCCGAATAAAGAAAAAGAGTAGGGAAAAGGAAAAGAAAGAAAAAGAGAACGAAAGGACAATGAATTTCTTTCATTCGTTTGATTGGTGCAAGAGGAGGATGCAGATTCTCTGCTTGGGTATGCTTGGTGTTTGAGTGATGTGGCATGATCTGGATAGTCTGCACATCACCCGATGAAAAGCAGATCATTCAGATCATGCCACATCACCCAAGCAAACCCAAGTCCAAGTAGAGGATCCGGATGCGCAAGAGGAAAGTGTGAGAAAAGAAAATAAAAAAATATGAAAATTGCAATGAATTTCTTTCATTCTTTTGATAGGTGGCAAGAAGAAAGTGAGAGAAAAGTAAGTAAGAAAGAGAAAATGTCAAAGTAAATACATAAAAAAAAATGGGAAAATGATAAATAGGCTCCTGATTATGGTCTTTTTTATTACTGAGTCCAAAGTATAATATTTTATACTAATAGGCCCCTCCAGGTCAAATTAGAAGTCAACGTGTTCCTCCATAGCTTCCAGTTCAAGCACTTCCATAACAGCCCCAACACCAGTTTTATCTGAAACCTCCATAGCTTCACCTGTTGCTCCATAGCTTCACGTGTTCTTCCATAGTTTCCAGTTCAAACATTTCCATTAGTGTTGCTTCACGTGTTCAAGCATTCTTCCAGTTCAAGCATTTCCGTTATTTTTAAGTGGCTGGTTTGTTAATCAAAAAAGTTAGTTTTATTTTATTTTTTACATGATTTATATGCATGTTTATATCTTGTTTCATTTGTGTGAAAGATTTATTTTTTACAGAGATACTAGTATCTCTGTAAATTCGACTAAATTTTCCAGAAACAATCCTTGCAATAAGCCTATTAACCAAACCATGTTGTGCTGCTTCACGTTAAATCATGCAGCAAATAGATCTTCATGGTGGGTACAAAACTTTTGCTCAAGCATTGTGACAAATCCAACACCAATAGCATCTAAAAGTAATATGGGCATTTACTCCCTTAACCATGGGAAATACACAGAAAGCTTATAAAGCAAAATATACATATACACTTATCATTTCGTTATAATTGCCACTTGGAAAACAGATGAACCTTGACCAAATATATTAGACTTAATAGTTTCATGTTTCCTCTTCTAAAATGTATAGCTTATCATACTCTTCTCACTATGAGGTTTCACGCCCACACAGAGTCATGACTCTGTGTAAAAATTCAAGATTAGTAATCACGCCCACAATGAGTCATGACTCTGTGTAATTGTTCAAACTTAAAAATCACGGCCACACAGAGTCATGACTCTGTATAATGGTTCAAAATTAATATTCACGCCCACAATGAGTCATAATTCTGTGTAATGGTTCAAATTTAAAAATCACGCCCACAATGAGTCACGACTCTAAGTAATATTTCAAACTTAAAAATCACGCTCACAATGTGTCACGTTTCTACTCAATAGTCTTTTCTATCAAGAGTCACGCCCACAATGAGGCATGACTCAAATTAATGTGTAAAGAACTTGCCAAATATAGAACAATAAGTTCATAGTGAGTCATATGTTTTGACTCGGCCCAAATAGAATCATGTATATATGATTTAAGTTCAATGTGATTCATTTTTAAATTGGTGATATAATCCCTTGATTTTAGGGAAGTTGATTAGGGTGAACTTTCCTTTGTAAATGAATTTTAATATTTGAAATATTCCTTGATTCATGGATTTAATATTGGATAGTATCATTCATGTTAAGTTGATTTTCTAATAATATTGGATAATATCCTGTTAATGAAAGGGTATTTTTGTCCATTTTAATAAACTTTCACACATACAAGTATCATCAAAAAAGGCAGGGGCCTATTGGTATAACACTCTTATACCAAGGGCCTATTGGTATAAAACCCAAAAAAAAAGGGTAATGGTTTGAGTTAAGAGAAAAATTACAGTTTCAACACCTCAACTTACACCTATTTTATGCACTGCCCTCTTATAGTTTATTTTTAATTACACTACACCGCTCTAGTTTTAATTTATAAAACTTTTCACCATTCTTTTAATCAACGAATTTAACATGCAATGTTTAATTACTTATGATAAACCGGCTATTATCGGTTGAAATTTCTTTCATGGGATGTTGGCAACATGAAATAATTTCTAGTAAAATTAAGTATTTTTTTTTCATGTAGATTTTTTATAATGAATTTTTTCTCACATAGAAAAATAAATTTACCAAAACTAATATATAAATAAATAGAAAATGAAGATTTATAAGATTATAGAAAATGATCTCAAGGCACCTTAGAAATTTGCATGTATTACTAAAAAACAAGACCGTATTGCCTTAACCATTTTTTTATCAGAGAATCAAACTACTGATCGACAGAAAGGTGAAAAGTGTAATAAATCAAATTATAGGGGGTTAGTCTATTTGAAAATAATTTATAGGGATGCAATGCATAAATTAGTGTAAGTTAATTAAAGGAATGAAACTGTAGTTTTACTTTGAGTTAATGCAAATTTAATTTTTATATAAGTTGCCTCATGAGACAGCTCTATCAATTTGTTATTTACTTTGCAACTCTACTAATTTTAATTATTAATAAATACTAATTAAATAATTTTCTAAGTTAAGAGTTTTGTGAGATGTCTCACATTATTTTATTATTGGATTTCAAAAAGCATCATAATTGGACCCTTTGGAGAAAAGCCCATGGCGAGCTCCCTAATAAACCTATGTGGGGTTGAGTCTTGATCCTGTGCACATATGTTGATTTTCGCGAAAATTAGCATGAGGCCTTCAATTAATTATGGGATGTGTATTTTGAAAAATCAACCATTAGATTGGATACTCTCGTTATGGATGTCACGTATATCATGAATCACATACGGTCATCTTAATGAATGTAAGAAGTGTCTTTGATGGGAATACAAATAGTTATTTTATCCATCCATAAATGCACTACAACAAATATGATTTTTCGCAGCATTTTAGGACTTTTTTAAATTTCGTAGAAAGAGAAATCCTTTTTTTTTTTTTTTCATTTCTTCGCTTGGGATATCAATTCCATTTATATACATATATTTAATTGAAGCTAATTCTGACTTGATTTCAATATGTAGAAAAGAGCATATTCCATTAAAATTAATTCCCAATATCTAATTCTTTCACATTTTATAACTTTAAAAGTACTAATAAACACAAGAAAAATATATAAATAAATAAAGATAAGTTTCTAAAATTAACAAAGTTCTCCAACATTCCCCTCCAACCCAAAATAAATAAATAAATGGTAACTCCATCCTTCATTTCTTCTAACTTCAGTTTGATAATCTTCCAATTGTCAAAACAACATAACAATTACAAAACATGATTAACAATTAATGGAGTCCCTCTTGATGACGAGTTGTGTGATAGATAAGAAATTAAACATATAAAAAAAAAAAAAAACACTTTCTTTTCTTCTTTTTTCATTCTAACTCTTAATTTGTTATGTGGGGTTATATACCAAATAAGTACATTTGGTAACTCATTTCTTAATAAACTCTCAGTTGCACAATTTTGGACAATTTTAAGCAACATCCATTTCTTAACAATTTTCAGCAATTTTTTTCCTTAATAATCATAGTATATATCTCAACAAAAAATCATAGTATCTCTATGTTTGCATCACTTCTACAACCACAAAAACCATCCTAAATATAATATTTTATATTATTTGTTTTTTGAGTTGAAATCCTACTGAGTTCCGCTTGTTTTTGCGACATTCCAAATTATATAGCACTTCTATTATCATAATATCTCAATGCTACAGTCAAATGACGGATCCTGCACCTCCCAATAATCAGTAACCAATAGTCACAAAAACTATCCTAAATATAAAATAATATATTGTTTATTTTTTGACACAAAAATCCGATAAATTAAGTTTCATCTGTTTTTCCAATATTCCTAAATTTCCACATGTCAATAAAAGAGTTTTATAGAACTTATATAAAAATATTATATCAACTGACACCTCCTATGCCTCCCAATAATCAGCGTCAAACAATTAGAAAAACTACATGAGTATTAAATAAACCACTAGCTTAGAAATGAAATGACTTTAAGTTATCTGTTAAGAAATAATGAGAAACTTTTCAAGACTTCTATTTGTTGGAGATATACCCTAAAACCAATCCTAAAGAGCATATCAATTTCATATTATATTTATTAGAAGGTATAACTTGTCTTGTATATTTAAATATATATATGATAAGGTCCATGAATAAATGATAAGAGAAATATGTATCTCAACTTGTTGAAATAGGAAGACTTATATTTCTCATACACATTTATTTTAAAGAAGTTCCTGCTTGTTAGCCCTAAGGTCCTTGACCTTATTTTGATGATAACTAAACCATACTTCTCTTCTAACAAATGGTTGAGTGTTTTGTATCCATAGATTGTCTTTGGAAGTCTACATCAACATTCATCAAGTATTCCAAGTGCTATTTATTCAAATCAAAGCTCATGGTGATAAACTACAAGTGTCAAAGGGTCAAATTGAAGTCAAGTTGATCTACATATACTTTAGGAACTCTTTGTAAGAATTCTCTCATGATCAATTGTGTAAAGCTCAAGAGAAGTGTTTTTTATCTCATTGTGCATTAGCATTCATGCTCAATTTGCTTTCAAAATTGACCAAAAATGTTTTGAAACACTTAGTTAATGTGTCAAAGTGTTTAGTGTTGATTTTGATTTAGAAATTTCGAATTATTGCCTTTGCAACTTCACTAGTCGACTAACCCATCTAGTCCTAGTCGACTAATTGGAGTACAGAAGCAATGTTTATGAAAATTCTAAGTTAGTCGACTAATCACCCTTGACTAGTCGACTAATGGTTTCTTAGTCGACTAACCCGCTCTTGCTAGTCGACTAATGTAAGGTCAGTAGCTATGTTTTGGTTGCAATTTTACTAGTCGACTAATACCCCCTGTCCTAGTCGACTAACCGATCCCGGATTAAAATTTCCCAAATGTTTTTAAGTTGCTAGTCGACTAACCCTCCTTGTTCTAGTCGACTAACAAACCCAGATTTTGTTCTTTATGGTTTTTGCTTAGCTAGTCGACTAACAAGCTTGTCCTAGTCGACTAACCGAGCCTGGGAATGAAAAATACCTTTGAAAATGCCTTGTTAGTCGACTAACAAGTTTGTATTAGTCGACTAAGGGTTCTGCAACTTCAAAACGGCTCTTTCCTAAACTAGTCATTCAAGCATTAAATGTTCCCCAACCACCCTAAAACCTTCCTAATCCGACTTCTAGGGTTTCAAACGGTCATTTGGGTTTAGGATGACTATATATTGAAGGTTGGTGTTCATTTATTGTTAACCAAGTGATTAAATCTTTTGTCTTACACTCATTACTCTCAAGCATTCATTATTCACTCTTCTCATTGATTAAATACTCTTGTGCTTCATCCATTTGATCTTTTGAGAAGTTATTGTACTCTTGTATTGATTACAAATCAGCTTTGAGAAGCATTCATTGTATCATTCAATATTCAATCTCTTGTATTGTAAGTTTTGTAAGGGTTTTGTGAGAACTCTTGTGGGTGAGTTGTCTTCCACCTTGAAAGAAGGCAAGTTGTAAAGGTTTCTTCACCTTGAAGGAGTTGCATAGTGGATTAACCCTCTTGACGGAGTTCTTGAGGCATGGATGTAGGAGGAGACCGAACCACGTTAAAACCTTGTGTTTGATTCTCTAACTCAATCTCATTACTTCAAGTTCTTGATTTTATATCTTGTTGTATTAAGTTAATATTCAATCTTGCATTTTACTTATCCAATTTCAAGTTTGCAAAAATATTGTATCCCATTTTTGTAAGTAATTTTTATTTGCGTTAACTTTAATCCCCCCCCCCCCCCTCTAGAGTATATTTTGGGCCAACACTGCTCATAGGTTTATTAAAGTGTACGTTTATAAACCATTAAGAGTGGCACATATGTAAACCAACTCCAATGAAGAGGTAGTCTTTCTTATCTGTGTAGTGACACTATAGTTAATCTGTAGGTGCATATTAGAGAATATTTACACTGAACATGATCTACAATAATATTCTTACGGAGTTTAAGTCAAAAGAATATTCTTATGTTACGTCCATTCATTTGGTAATCCTCAGACCTGAGGCACCATGGTTATCTTATGCATAAGCTATTAGAGTTTGATAGTATCTCGTACATCCTTAACCATCAGGGTGTAATCGGTACTTATTGGCTCTAGTGGGTTATGTATGAACGTAAATGAGTGCGCAAGAAGGAATCATCACTCTCACTTTAATGAGAGAGAATGTAAGGGTTTGTTTACAAAGATAATCCTCGATCAGTTTGAATCTCTGGCCAGAGTGATAGGTGAACTGTGAAAGAGTTTCATCGAGTTCATCTTATTGAGATTATATTTTATAGAACAGATAACAAGCTGTTAAGATATGGGTTTGACTTATAATCATACCTAATTATCTTAACAGTGACATTAGGGGATGAAGGATTACGTAACATGAAGGGTTCACATAGTTCTACTATTCACCCACACCTAGGGTATGTAATGATATGTTGCTAGACGTTACTCATGACTAGTGAAGGCCTAATTGAAAGGAATTAGATGATAGTGGATGCGCAATGGAAGACGAACAATAAAACTTTTTATTTAAATAGAATTCATTCATCAAACCAATCCAAGATTTGAATCACAAGCATAGGATATCATACAAGAACATATATTTAACAAATTAAATAAACTTACTTGATTTGCCATTGCGAAACTCCAATCGAATCCAATTAAGCTCCAAAAGTATGAAGCCTCCAATGGTATCCACACGAACACAGGACCCATTAATCTTCCTGCACTTGTTCAACACTTGAATCAAAACAAAATGAAGAGGGAGAGAGGGAATCACGGCCAAGGGAGTGAGGGAGCTCACAGCCCTATGTGGGTTGGCTTTGGATGATAGCCTCTCTTCTATTTAGGGTGGGAGTGGACTTAGTGCTAGCATACATTCATCCCCTTGTATTTATAGGCAAATACTAGGGTTTCTAATTTTGCAACTTAGCCCTCCTTAATTAACTATTAATTAAAGAGACTCTTTAAGTTACATAAATTAGAAACTTACCCCTCTCATAAATTAAAGAGCTCTCATATGTCCTATTGTGTGTAACCCATTGGGTTCACCCCAACCTAGTAGTGGACCAGGACATCTCATGTTCCCGAAATAGAAACTTTCTATTTATGGTTAAATTAGAACAATTCCAATTTTGCCCTCAATGATAATACTTATTATTAGGCCTTCACTAGTCATGAGTGACGTCTAGCAATGTGTCATAACGTGCCTTAGGTGTGGGTGAATAGTAGAACTATGTGAACCCTTTATGTTACTTAATCCTTCATCCCCTAATGTCACGATTGAGATAATTGGGCATGGTTATTAAGTGAAACACTATCTTAACAACTTGTTATATGTTTTACAAAGTATAATCTCAATAAGGTGAACCCGATAAAACTCTTTCACAGTTCACCTATCACTTCGGCCGAAGATTTCTAACTAAGAATTATCTTTGTGAACGAACCCTGACATTGTCTCTCTCATAATAGTGAGAGTGATGAATCCTTATTAACCACCCATCTATCTTCATGCATAACTTATTAGAGCCAATAAGTATCGATTACATCCTTAACGTTCATGCATAACTTATTAGAGCCAATGAGTATCGATTACATCCTTAAGGTTAAAGCTATACAAGATACCATCAAACCCTAACAACTCAAGCATAAGACAACTATGGTGTCTCAGATCTAGGGATTACCAAATAAATGGATGTAACAAAAGAATATTCCTTTGACTTAATCTCCATTGGAATATTCTTGTAAATCATGTTCAGTGTACATGTTCTCTAACATGCACCCACAGATTAACTATAGTGTCACTATACCGATAGAAAAGACTACATATCCTCCCATTGGAACTAGTTTAAATATGTACTACTGTTGACGGTTTATTAAATGTCCACTTTAACAAACCTATGAGCAGGAACAGTTTTAGAATAAATTTGTATGAGAAATATGAGTTTCCATATCTCAACAACTTGAGATACATATTTCTCTTATTATTTATTCATGGACATTATCATATATATTTAAATATATACGACAAGTTGTAGCTTCAAATTAATATAATATGAAATTGAAATGCCCATTAGGATTGGTTTTAGGGCATACCTCTAACAATCTCCCACTTGCACTAAAGCCAATCATCATAGTATCTTATACTAGTCTTCGTAAGATAAGGCTTCTAACACTCATCTAATGTGTTATAGCAATGGAGACTCCATGCAAACAAACTTTGCAACTTTATTATTTTTGGTAATAGTAATTAAACCATTATCCACTGCCAACTCTGATGTTCTAGTGAATGAGACCTATGTTCTCGAAAGAAAACGCCATACTCTAAACATCCTTTTAGGCAATTTGCAAATAGCATCCTTTTATAAAATTTTTTATACATACAAGTATTTCATTCTTAAACCCTTTAAGAATATACTCGTTTCTATTCAAAATCCCTATCCTGAATCAACAATTAATATCTGCTAACAACCATTTGCAGCATTAATGATATTAATTTAAGTACATAACCTTTAATCATATGAGTCTCTATATTTCTCAAATATTATACTCCTATGAAATCCCTCACAAAATCGAATTTTTGAGAGATTAGAATTCCTATAACGATTATAGAATTCACAATACTACGCTAGCATTTAAATTATGTACTTCATAAAAAAAGTTAAGAATAATATCGATGACATACATGCTCCCACTTTCCCTTTTGAAACAATGTATTTAATGTATTAAACTTTTTAATAACATAAAATTCATTTTCATGTTTCTCTATGGTATAGTTCTCAACCATTATGGAAACATTGTTTTCCAATAACTCTTTATTTAAGAAAACAAACCCCTTTTGAAGTTTATTTGAAATATCTCATATTCCAAATAATCTCCAAACTTTATCGTTTAACATATTTGAGGTCAATTTTTTATATAAGATTCAACCAAATATTCTTAATATTTTTCTTTTAGCTTTACCTCATATGAATCATTTGAACACTTCAAATATGCATAACTTTGAATCATTTGAACACTTTCAAATATTCAAATAGATATGAATTATACAAACTAAAATTTAAGGTTCATACATTTTATGTACAATTCTTTTAATCTCCTTATAAAATAAGGTGATCGGTTCATATTAATTAATGAATCAGAATTAATTTATTAATGTGATCCTCAAAGTTGAATTCTTATATACTATTTTATGCATTTATTCAAGATATTCATAGAGAGTAAAGACCTTTAAATCAATTGCCAGAATTAATCCAAAATATCTAATATTATAGATTAATTGTTTTAAATAAACAAAGTATTTATAAATTAAAACTTCAACAAGAAGTTTTAAAACAACTGGCAATTTCAATAAAGTTTCTATAAACTCTAAATAAACTGATCAAGTATCAAGCTTCTATGTCAAATGTATCAACTGTTGATACATTTCCAAACAAAGAAAGCTCGACATCTACTTGATCTAATGCTTCCTTTTGTCTTTTACATACAATCGTATTATACAAGAAAACACAAATAGGTATCGGATACCATAGGCAGAATAATATTAATTCTTAATTAGTAAATGAATAAAACATAGGACGTACCATTAGAAGAACCATTCTCCAAGCTATGTACTTATTGCAGTTTTCTTC
>JAESVK010070408.1:0-14225 GCA_017140935.1 Hamamelis virginiana
CAAATACAAGTCTATCCCAAAGTTAAATAACATTAATTACAAAATGGTGACTAAAAACCTCACCCAAAATCCTTGCCTAACCCCATCACCGAATGACCTAGCCGGCCATAACGTAGATCGGCGATCCGTAGATGCTCCTCCCCATCATAGTCAAACTTGGGCCTTTTTGGAGTGAAATGGATGGTGATTGGCTACCTAGAAAGTGCCGAGAAAAGCACTAAAAACCAAAACCTAGCTTTATGAGCAACAAGACAAAGTAGAAGTTCTTTCTCTCTCCTCTTAAAGCTGCATTTATACTCCCATAAAAGTCAAGGAGCAAAATGACCAATGTATCCCTCAAAGACTAAATTATTACAATAAAACATAGCATAAAAAACGGAGCAGGCAGTCATCTATCGATAGCGTGCAGAGCACCTATCGATAGATGCTGCGAAGGCCAGCTGCGCACGAAGATCCATGAAGAATCTCTATCGATAGCGCCATGAACACCTATCGATAGAGAACGCGGGAACCTGAATCGCCTTGGAACTGGAAAGGGCATCTATCGATAGATACCAGAAGCGCTATCGATAGATGATGGAAATGTTGCCGAGAATGAGAAGTCGGAAGCCGCTATCTATCGATAGCTTGCCACGCCTATCGATAGATCACAAATAAATTTCCAAAATTCGAAGGTCCAGAGGCTGGCATATATCGATATCTCCCTTTGCCTATCGATAGGTCAAAAAAAATGAATTCCCAATTGCGAAACAGAAACTGGCATCTATCGATAGCGAAATTCACCTATCGATAGATGATCCTCGAATTGCTTTTTATTGAGATGCAGAGACTGTCATCTATCGATAGCTCCGGCCATCTATCGATAGATGACCCAAAAATTTCCCAGAAAAGCCTCAGTTAGTGCTCAATGCCTCCTCGACACTCTCCCAACCTTCAACTGCGAGTTGCGCTTCATCGAAGAGCGAATTTGGGCTTCCAAAAGGCCAAAAACCTACAATGCACATGAAAACAACATAAATGAATATCTTAACAAAACCTAGCGAATTACACCATCATTAGCGTGCATTTGGGTCTAACGACTATGAAATTAAAGCATATGATTGTGAGCAATCAATAATGCAGTTATAAACCTGTGTGGTCTTTCAGTGAAAAACACAGTTCCGTGAATTAAATATCCAATTCAATGTACCGTATAATAATTAACCGATAGCATATATTTCTCATATCATCCATGTCTATCGAAACCAGGCTCGCGAGTGTATTACAAGTTATTGGTTCTTGGCTAACAAGCCACCGGTACCAGCGTAACCAAAACCGACCACTATGGGGTCTGACCTCTAGAGGATACCGATTGTTGCCTTGCACGGCCAACTGTCGAGCCACTACGGGGCTATAAACTTCGGGTCCGCACTAAGGCTCCACCCAGGACCATGGGCCCTTATAAAGAAACCTTCCTGTGATACAAACCGAGCCAGAACCATGCATAGCAGCAAGAATATATATATTCAAACCAATTTCCAAAGCGAGCAGGTAAAGCTATTTATGAGTGGCATATAAACATGTCAAAACATTGTTTCAAAATCAATCATAACCCTCATCCAAAATCAGGTGTGGTGTAGTTAAACCATATGCCATCATAACATATATATATATATATATATATATATATATATATATATATAGGAACAGTTCTCAAGGCACATGACCTTTCAAATAAGAATACATTTTCAAAATCATGGCTTCTTTATATCATTTTCATTTTCAACCTTCAACCTTCGATTTAGTCCAAAATCAGGGGAACGTTTGGTTGAAGTATCCCACAACTTTTCCATCGTTGTTCGTTTCAAAAATAAACCAAGAATATGATTGTAAAGTCAACATCTCAGTCATATTTACATAAACAATGCCACCATATGTCTGTTGTTATAGGATCCATGATATTCTGTAATAAAAGAGTCTATTCCCCAGTTTATGTACATATCGCATTAAATTCTAAACAGTCAGCCATGAGATGTTAACAAATTCTCAAAACATATTATTTATGTGCCTTGGTTTCATTTCGTACAAGTGCCACACAATTTAACAGTTTTTAAATCAGTGTATTCCATGTATCTATTTATCAATTTGATAAACAACGAGGTTTCTCAAGCATTCATAAATCAAAATGTCCAAATCTGTTTAATATTCTCAAAGTTCTCAAAACAGGTATAAACCAATCATATCATTATCAGAAGTAAAAGGCTACTTATCCCTACCTCAATGCAACGGTATTTCCAACCCTTTGCGGCTCCACGAGCCTCCCCAATGCAATGCTTATGCACCCATGCAAGTGGTCCTCCAAAGGACCCAAATCAAATCTAAGAAACAAACAATAATGCAAGCGGGAAAGATCAAAGGAAGGTACAAGCATTCACAGTTCTAAAGTAAAGCAAAACGACTCTCAAAACTGGTCACTCATGACTCTAAGGATTCAAAACCCCAAAATGCTAAACCCAAGACTTTAAAAACTTCTAAGACATATACCTAAGTGTGCCAAGATACCTCACATTGAATCCCACAGCCGAAAATAAAGTGAAATAGGAGTTATAGGCCAAAGAAAACAATGTGATCACAAAAAGGCAGAACTGGTATTATTAAAATACCTCTCTCTCCAGAAATATTTTGACCTTTAAACTCCTAAATTCAAATACTAGATTTCGCAAGCTTTTCATGCATATAAAATATGCCCAAAACGGAGTTCAAATGAAGGAGTTATGAGCAAAAGAAGTTTTAAGTGAAAATGCATAAAAAGACCTAAGATTTGCACATTTCCTCTCCATTACCGATAATGGTATAGACCATTATCGGTAATGGTCTCCCTTGCTGCACAAACACAAACAACAGTGGGTACAAACTTCCATTTTTAACCCTCTAAGGTCTTCTAAACTTCGATTTCAAGACTTCACAACTCAAAACTACCCATTAGCAACTTTAAATATATGAGATCAAACAATATTTGAATGAAAGAAAATGACCCAATCCCACGGTTGAAATCTTGGACATAAGTGCAGAAATCAAAACCCCAAATTTCTTAAATCCAAAATCCAACTCAACCATGTAAAACTCGAAGTAGACCATCCCATATGCTAAATAAACTACACGCGAGCTTTAAATATATGGAAACTATCATTTTAAACTCATGTATGCATGAAACCTACTATGAGATAAAGGATTAGAGTTTTAAAAACCCAAAAACAGAGTTTAGAAGTTTAAAATCCTTCATAATCACAACTCTAGCCACTATTAGTTTAGATTAATTTTGAACCATCATTTAAAAACTCTAAATTAGCTTGAAATACACATATCCAAAACTTAAAATTTATTTTAAAAATATATATATACATGTATATAGTTTGCAGAAAACTGTGGAACCCAGTTCATCTCTGGATGCTTAATGAACTCAACGAACTAACACATCTCAGCCCCAAATCATTTATAGGTAGTCTCAAACAATTTGCTTTATCAACTAAAGCACAAAATAAGAATCAGAAATGCATGAATCCACCATGCATTATTCAAAAACCCATTTTGAAAACCCAAAAACTTTTACAAATTTTCTTCACAAATACGAATCCAGACCCAACACTCATTCTGGTTCTAAACTCAAGTTTACAAGAAAAATGGGTTCAACTCAAAACCCCACATGATGATCCAGCACTCCACCATCCGAGAATACCCATGAAAAAGGAAGAAAATTTTTGACCGAACACACACACACACAAACCCACGAGCAACTGGTTTAACCTTTGATTCCAACTAACAACCTTCCTCAGCCATGGATCCACTCAAGCACCATCATCCAAGAGCTTAAATCACATCTAAACCCCAAAAACAAGTTCCCATTCTAAGAAATCCGAATATAAATGAAGATAAAGAGACGAAAAATACAACCATCACAAGTACGAACTTACTTTTTTTTGAAGAAGACATGGAAGCTCCGGCAAGAGTCTGGTGGCTTCTCTGGCGGCAGCTCCGGCGGGACATGGTGGCTGCACCTCCATCACGGCTGATCTCCCATTGTCGGTTCTCGAGCTCTCGAGCTCTCAAGCTCTCGGTTCCTCTCAGCTTCTCCCTCTCAACTCTAGCTCTCAAGTTGTCTCCTAAATAAAGAAAACCAGGGGCTGCCATGGTTTTTAATTAAAATTTAAGGGGCTGTTTGGCTGTTAAACATAGGGGCTATTTGGCTGTTAAACATAAGGGCTGTTTGGCTATTAAAACTTTAGGGGATGTTTGGCTATAAAACTTTAGTTAAAATGCAAAATAATAATTTTAAGATTTTTGGATTATCACAATTAGATTAATTTTAAAATCGTTTCAAAGTTAAAACTGGGTTGCTGTTTTTCTGGGCAGCAACCATGTAGCTTTTGTAAAATCTATGGAAATTATTTTCTAAGATTTTTAAAGCATGCCACCTATTTACTTCATTAATATAAGGTCTTAACTAAGTTTAGGAAGAGTTCCCATGACTTGTTATGACCTAGGTTAGCCACACTAATATTTTTATGATTAAGAGTCAAATCTGGAAATTCTGACTCTCTATCATAAAATGCTTTAAAATGATACCAAATGTTGTAATCAAGTGATGAGACCCCTGCCATTGGATAAAGGACTGAAAAGCCTAGTGAATTGAAGTGTTTCCAAGACTTAGTTCAGTCTAGGTTAGGCCATATAAAGCCATTTATGAGCAAATTCCAGAATCTGTCAAGGTTTGGAGTTAGTGTCACAAAATTCTTTAAAGTGATACCAAATGTTGGAATCACTAAACGAGACCTATGCCATTTGAAAGAGGACTGAAAATCCCTATGAAATAGAGTATTGTCACATTTTAAAAGTTAGTTTTAATATAGGAAAGTTTAGTCCCAAAACAGTAGCTGAATTCTAAGTTTTTTGTTTAAAAACTGGATTTGTGTCTTTCCTATAATTTTTGGTTTTGAGTTATTATTTAATTCCTTCTATATAGATTAATGTTGATTAATCTATTATGCATATTAAAGTGTTAAATGCATGATAGGAATTGTGAGAATAATTTCTCAAATTAAATTCTATTTATTTAAAACCCTAATGGAGTTAATTAGGAGTTTTACTTAAGGAGAGACACTAGTATTATCATATGAGATATGATGGGATTCTTTTTAAATGAGATTTAAAAGAACTTTATTATTGTTATGAGATAATAATAATATTAATTTTATTATTGTTATGGGATAATAATAATAATATGACTTTAATTAATTATATGCCATTGCCATCATTACCTTTACTTTGTTTTTGCTTTTGTTTTATACAATGTGATGTGTAAATGCAAATGGATGATTATGGACTTAAGACCAACTAAATGAGATGTGATTGGCTGCATTAGATGTGTATGGTTTATTTTGGGTTGTATTTAAAGTAGTTTAAATTTGGTGATGTAGTTAATTTGGGGCTAGCATGCTTCTTTCCCTCTCTATTCCTGTGTATCCCCTATCTCCTTAATCCATTTTTATCTTTTATTTTAAATGTAACACTTGATTCAAGAAGGCGAGTGGTGGACTCGAGGTGCATGATGGAATCTTGTACGAGAGGAAAAGCGAGGACTTGAGAAGGACTTGGCTATGACTTCAAGAGCTTAAAAGGCTTGGTTGTCACTATGTATTAGTTACATAGAATTTTAATTACGATCACCTAACCTACATTATAGACCTAGGGTTCATATTTTGGCTTAAAGTTTGAACCCACCTTAAAAGTCCATAATCAATCCTAGACCCAATAATATATGTGATGTATGCTAGGTTAGGGCCTTGACCTAATTTATTATATGTTCAAGATGAATGCACCATAATCTCTAGTAAGATAGTGAGAGGATAATCGAGAACTCATAATAAAGTTTGGTCTGAATTTTATATGTTTGTTTGATATATATATATATATATATATATATATATATATATATATATATATATATATGTGATGCATGTGATGTATGTTTAATGTTAAAAATGAGACCTTTTATAAAAACCCTTGTTTTATAAAATTAAGTTGTAAAGAAGAGGTGTAAGCGTTATCCTAGCCTCCTACCATTATAAGATAAGAAAATTCTTTCAATGGTTATGTTTAGCTGTAGATATGTGGGAACATATCCATCCTAAGAATTCTTCTCATCTTATTTTGAATATTGGATATCATAAGATGCGAAAATGGTGCATCCCAAGAACCTATTATGTGAGAGATATAACATTCAATTGACCATACTTATGTGAATGGTGGGTATGACTTAACTGAAATGTACTATCCAAGAACCTATTATGTGAGGATACTACAGCTTAGAGGCTAAAGGAAATATTGGAACTTGCTTGAGAAGCATTAGGATAAAGAGTTATCCACTCATCAAAATTAGTATCCAAGAACCTATTATGTGAGGACTACTAATCCTTGATAGGACCCCAATCCCTGCTAAGGAAATTCAGTGCTGAAATTCCCGAATCTCATTAATAAAAGGTATCTGAGATTTGAATAAAATAGTGGGAGGTAACATAAAACTTAGAAACCAAAAAGTATTTATGTTTAAATAATATGAAATTCACATTTATTATTTTCTGTTGTAGATGGCTCCACTAAACCCATTATCTAGAATACTTGATGACAACTGTTTGACTGGTCCGAATTTTAATGACTGGGTTAGGAACCTGAAAATAGTTTTAGCCGTTGATAAGATTGATTATGTTATCAAATCCCCGCGCCCTAATGCTTTGTCTGAGAGGGCATCTGAAGAGGAGCGAGATACTTATAACTAGTGGCTCGAGGATGATGTGCAAGTTAGGTGCTACATGATGGCATCGATGACCAATAAGCTCCAAAGGAAACATGAAGTCATAGACAGTGCATATGCGATCCTTAAGAATCTTAAGGAGTTATACGAATCACAAAGCATGATTGTAAGGTACAATACTGTTGGTGAACTTTTCTCCTGCAAGATGGTGGAAGGGACATCAGTAATGAGCACTGCCTCAAGATGATCCGGAACATCCACGCTCTCTATAATCTAGGTGTTGAGATCACTTCAGAAATGAGCACAGGTATTCTACTACATTCACTTCTTTCAACCTTCAAACAATTCATCATGAACTTTCATATATCTGATGTGAATGATAAAGTTTCATTAACTGACTTGATGAATATGTTGATTACTTCTGAGAAAACCTTAAAAAAGGATTCCTAAGGAAATGTTTTGGCTATAGATGGGACATCGACTTCTAAACCTAAGCCTAAGGGCAAAGGTAAGAAAAAGAAGAAGTTCAATTTTAAGCCGAAAGGAGGAGTGAAGAAGAAAGATACCAAAGGAAAGTGTTTCCACTGCGGCAAGACTGGTTACCAGAAAAGAAACTGTAAGGAGTACCTAGCTTCTATGAAGAATGGTTCTTCTGATGGTACGTCCTAATTATTTCATTTGTTAGTAGTATGCCCTAATAGCCAATCTCATTGGTGTAATTTGGGATATAAACTTGATTCATGTATTATTGTTATTGATTAATAATATGGGCTTTTGATTATCATGTCTGATACTGTTATTATGTTCATGATAAGTCCTTAGAAATAATGTCAATATAAGAACTCAAGAGTTGAGATAAAGAGACTTATATTGTTAAAGACTTCTTTCTTAAATATTCCTAGTCATAGGATTATTTATTGGGCATTAATAAAGACTAGCATAGGTTATGTCTGCTCAATATGGAGAATTACCAGTCTCAAGTAATTTGTGTAATGACACTAGGGCAAACCTGTGGGTGCTTGTTTGAGAACAAGTACACTGAATGTGATCATTAATTTATATATGAACCAAATTACCTTATTTAATAAGGAGATTAAAAGGGATAATACATGAGATGTATGAACCTTATTTATTAGTGTGAATTATCAATATCACTAAACGATCTTAAATATTTCAAACAATATAATAAGGATTATTTGGATTATGAGATATTTCAAATAAACTTTAAAGTTTTTCTTAAATAAAGAAGTTATTAGAAAAACAAATGTTTTCACTATGGTTAAGAACCATGCCTTATTATTGAAACATCAAAAAAGAATTTTATGTTATAAGGGTTTAAAACATAAAGTACCTTGTTTCAATAGGGCAAGTGGGAGCAATAAAGTCATAAAGCTTATTCTTATAAAGTACATACTTTAAAATACTAAGTGTAGTATCAAGAATTCCATAATTGTTATCGAATTCTAATTTCTCAAAAATCTTGATTTTATGGGGAATTGTATATGAGTTTAATATTTGAGAAATATGGGAACTCATATAATGTATTTAAATCAATATCATTAATGTTGCAAGTAGTTGCAAACAGATATTGGTTAATAATTCAAAATATTGATTTTGAATAAAATAAGTATATTCTTAAAACAGTTTTAAGAATGAAATACTTATATATAAAGAAATTTGGTATGCCATTTACAAATTGCCTAAAAGAATGTTTAGTACATACTATTCCCTTTCGAGAACGTAGGTCTCATTTACTAGTACATCAGAGTTGGCAACAGAATTTTAGTTTAAATACTATTATTGGAAATAATAAATTGCAAAGCTTGTTTGCATAAGATCTTCTTTGTCATAACACATTTGAGTGTTAGAAGCATTGTTTTATGAAGACTAATATACGATATTATGGTGATTGGCTTTAGTGCAAGTGGGAGATTGTTAGAGGTATGCCCTAAAACCAATCCTAAAGGGCATGTCTATTTCATATTACATTAATTAGAAGGTATTACTTGTCGTATATATATTAAATTATATATATGATAATGTCCATGAATAAATGATAAGATAAATATATATATCTCAGGTAATTGAGATAGAGAGACTTATATTTCTCATACACATTTATTCTAAAAATAGTTCATACTCATAGGTTTATTAAAGACGATATTTTATAAACCATCAAGAGTAGCACAGATTTAAACCAACTCAATTGGGAGGATAGGTAGTCTTTCCTATCAGTGTGTTGACACTTAGGTTAATATGTGGGTGCAAGTTAGAGAGCATGTACACTGAACTTGATCTGCTAGAATATTCCTATGGAGATTAAGTCAAAGGAATGTTCTTATGTTACGTCCATATGTTTGGTAGTCCTTAGACCTGAGACACCATAGCTATCTTATGCCTTAGTTATTAGGATTTGATAGTATCTTGTACAGCCTTAACCCTAAGGATGTCATCAATACTCATTGGCTCTAATAGGTCATGCATGGAGATAGATGAGTGGTCAATAAGGAATCATTACTCTCATTAGTATGAGAGAGAATGTCAAGGTCAGTTCTCAAAGATAACTCTCGATATGAATCTTTGGCTAGAGTGATAGGTGAACTGTGAAAGTGTTTCATCGGGTTCATCTTATTGAGATTATATTTTAGAGAACACATGACAAGAGGTTAAGATAGGGGTTTTGACTTATATCCATACCTTGATTATCTTAACTGTGATATTAGGGGATGAATGATTAAGTAACAAGAAGGGTTCACATAGTTTTACTATTCACCCAAACCTAGGGCACGTCATGACACATTGCTAGACGTCACTCATGACCAGTGAAAACATATTGATAAAGTATTATCAATGAGGGTATAATTGGAATCGTTCCAATTGAACCTTAAAATAGAAAGTTTTTATTTTAGGAGACATAGAGATGTTCTTGTCTACTGCTAGGTTGGGGTAAACCCAAAGGGTCACACACAATAGGGCATACGAGAGTCTTTTGAATTAAAGAGAGCAGTTTATTCCCATTTGTTGTTAATTTAGTCCTTATTATTAATGGTTAATAAGAGGAGGGACTAAACAACAAATAAAGGGAAGCTTGCCTATAAATATGAGGTTATGGGTCAAGCTAGCGCTAAGCAACCCTAGCTATCATCAAGTTGAGGCTAAGAGAAGTGAAGAGAACCCTAGGGCCGTCCCCTTGTAGCCTCCCCCTCTCATAGCCGAAATTCCCACTAGCTCTCTAAGCTTGCCTCTCATCAAGTGTTGATAGTTGCAAGGATTCTCAAGGTCTTGTACTCGTGTAGATACCGTTGGAGGCATCATACTTTTCGAGCTCGGGTTCGATGATCGCAAAAACAAAAGAGGGTATTGTAAGTATGTATTTAATTTAATTATTTATGTTCTTACTTTGTTAAATCATGATCCGATGCTTAATCGAAATCTTGTTGGATATTGATGGTAGATTCGGTTTATGTAAAAAAATTTGTTGCATGTCTTCCGCTGCGAATCCTGATAACCATCGTGATATATCCTTTCACAATAGTGCTAATCGAATGTGCCTACATTCATTCGGTCGGTTCATACCTTACTAGGATAACATGTGCATACTTTTCTTGACAGGTTATACCTTGTTTGGATGAATACTACTAAGTGAATGTTAGCATAACATCTTTGACAACCTATTCTTGTAGTTTAGGTTATCATCGTTCATAAATGAATGTAAAACCTTAACTTTATTTACACACATGGTAGTACCTTAACCAAGTGGATTCAAAAACCCAAGACTTCTCTTTTATTATCTTAATCAATCATTTTATTTTCAATAGCTTAAACAAACAATCATCATTTAAGAAATCGTTTGGTAACTAAAATCGAATTCATCTTAGTTTCTATTAACTCAGCCTTTAGTCCATATGGATCGACACCCGTGCAAAAATCGCTTTTCAACGAATTGAGGTTACTAGCATGAGAAGTCACAACCATGAGAAATAGGGAAGGTCCCATGAAGTCAATGCCCCAAACTTCAAAGATTTCCACAATTAAAATAGGATTTAAAGGCATCATGTTCCTTTTAGACATAGAACCCATCTTCTAGCAATTCTTATTGGACTTGCAGAAGTCCATAGAGTCTCTGAACAAAGTGGACCAATAGAAACCACACTGAAGGACTTTAGCAGCCATTTTTTTGCCACTAAAGTGTCCACCACAAGCTAGAGTGTGGCAGAACTTCAAGATGTCATGTACCTCAATCTCAGGGATGCATCGACGGATCACTTGGTCCGCACAATACCTAAACAAGATACGATCCTCCCAAATATAAAACTTAATATGTGAGAAGAAGCGATCTTTTTCCTGTTTAGTCCAAGTAGAAGGTATAAGCCTTGTAGCAAGATAGTTAACAATATGAACGAACCAGGGCAAGGATACCTGTGATAATATGAGAACCCGCCTCCTTAATTTCAAAATTAAACTATCGGATAGCCCACGGTGCTCTATACTCAAGCTCGACAGGAAGATGGCATGGTTTTCCATAAACCAAGCGGTAAGGGGAGATGCCGATAAGAGTTTTGTACACAATGCGGTAAGCCCAAAGAGCATCGACAAGTCTCAAAGACCAATCTTTATGGTCGGGCTTGACCATTTTCTCTAGAATATGTTTTATCTCCCGGTTCGACACTTCCACTTGCCCACTAGTTTGGGGGTGGTTTGGGGTCGCCACTTTATGAGTAATAGAGTACTTGGCAACAAGTGCCGCAAAAGGTTTGTTATGAAAGTGCGATCCTCCATTACTAATTATAGCCCTAGGACACCAAAACCTAAAGAAAATATTCTCTTGGAGGAATTTCAAGACTACCTTATGGTCATTCGTCCTTGTAGCAACTACTTCTACCCATTTAGACACATAATCTACGGTTACTAGAATGTACTCACAACCATGAGAAATAGGGAAGGGTCCCATGAAGTCAATGCCCCAAACATCAAAGATTTCCACAATTAAAATAGGATTTAAATGCATCATGTTCCTTTTAAACATAAAATCCATCTGCTGGCAATTCTGACAGGACTTACAGAAGTCCATAGAGTCTCTGAACAAAATGGGCCAATAGAAGCCACACTGAAAGACTTTAGCAGCCGTCTTTTTGCCACTAAAGTGTCCACCACAAGCTAGAGTGTGGCAGGACTTCAAGATGTCATGTACCTCAATCTCAGGGATGCATCATCAGATCACTTGGTCCGCACAATACATAAATAAGATAGAATCCTCCCAAATATAAAACTTAATTTGTGAGAAGAAGCGATCTTTTTCCTGTTTAATCCAAGTAGAAGGTATAAGCCCTGTAGCAAGATAGTTAATAATATGAACGAACTAGGGCAAGGATTCCTGTGACACTGCAAATAATTGTTCATCGAGAAAGGAATCCCGAATTGGAAGGGTATCACTCTCATTATCGGCTATAATCCTAGATAAATGGTCAGCGACCACGTTTTCTGACCCCTTCTTGTCCTTAATCTCAAAGTTGAATTCTTGCAAGAGAAAAATCCATCTAATTAACCTAGGTTTAGTCTCTTTTTTGGACAAGAGGTACCGCAAGGCTGCATGGTCTAAGAAAACTATGACCTTGGATCCCAACAAATATGAGCGAAACTTATCTAAGGAGTAAACAACTGCTAATAGCTCTTTCTCAGTAGTAGTGTAGTTAATTTGAGCATCAGAAAGAGTCTTACTAGCGTAATAGATAACACAAGGAATTTTATCTACCCTTTGACCCAAAACAACCCCTATAGCGTAATCAGACGTGTCACACATAATCTCAAAAGGATATGACCAATTCGGAGGCTGCATGATAGGAGCAGTGCTTAAGAGAGAGCGTAATGTAGTGAAGGCATTCAAACAAGCTTCATCAAAGACAAAGGGTACATCCTTGGCAAGTAAATTGTACAAGGGTCTAGAGACTTTGCTAAAGTATTTGATGAATTGCCGGTAGAACACGACATGTACAAGGAAGGACTTAATTTGTTTAACGGAGGTACGAGGTGGCAATTTTTCAATCAAATCTACTTTCGCCCGATCATCCTCTAGACCTCGACTCGATACTACATGCCCCAAGACAATACCCTCATGAACCATTAAATGGCTCTTCTCCCAGCTTAAGATCAAATTGGTCTCACAACATCGCTTCAGGACCTTAGACAGATTAGAGAGGCAGGAATCAAAAGAGGGACCAAAAACAAAAAATTCATCCATAAAAACCTCTAAAAAGTCTCCAATCATGTCAAAGAAAATGGCCATCATGCATCTTTGGAATGTGCTAGGAGCATTGCATAAGTCGAATGATATACGCCTAAAGGCAAAAGTGCCAAAAGGATAGGTAAATGTGGTATTTTCTTGGTCCTCGGGGTACACTGCTATTTGGTTATAACCAGAATAACCATATAGAAAACAGTAGTAGCTCTGCCCCACAAATTTCTCTAATATTTGGTCAATGAAGGGAAGTGGAAAATGATCCTTCCTAATCCTAGAATTTAGCTTCCTATAGTCGATACATACTCGCTACCCAGTGGTAGAACGAGCAGGGACTAGAATACCCTCATCGTTAGCGACTACAGTTAGACTAGACTTTTTAGGCACAACTTGAGTAGGGGCTACCCACGCATTATCTGAAATGGGGTAAATGATACCCGCATCGAACGACTTTACCACTTTCTTCATAATCACTTCCTTCATGTTGTGATTGAGCTTTCACTGCATTTCCCGTGAAGGAGCAACACCCTCTTCTAAGTGGATGCCGTGTATACAAATGGATGTGTTTATACCCTTAAGATCCGCAACTGACCACCCTATGGCCTGTCTATGCTCAACTGTCATGAGCTTACTTTCCTGCTCTCTACTTAAATCTGAAGCAATGATGACAGGGAGAGTATCTTGGGCACCTAAGAACACATACTTGAGATTAGCCGGTAAGGGTTTCAACTCAAGTTTTGGGGCTACCTCTAGAGATGTGGGCATAGGTGGTCGCACCACGGTGAGGGAGGTTAATTCCCCACCATGCGCCAAGATTTAAAAGTATTTATAGGACCACACTCAACGGAAATTTAACCTCAAGTCGCAAGTTAGAGTGAGTGCGGGTCGTCCACAGAGAATATGGTTGAATCTAGTTTAAAGTAAATAAGAAGCTACGCTAGTGATTGTGATTCAAAGGTGATTGGTTGGTTGTTGATTAAGGTCCTAATAGTAAATTAAAGACGAACTAGAGTAATTAATAAAAGATAAAGTGGAGAAAGGTAATGGGGTTCGGTTCGGATTAGGGCAAGTTAATAACCACCGATTGTAATATGAAATGCTATTTAACATGGGATAATGGTAACCTAGACTACAAGAATAAGTTAACCAAAATGATATGAATGATTAAGTGTATAACGATTAATCAAAAGCCATAAACTATCA
>JAESVK010070411.1:0-12702 GCA_017140935.1 Hamamelis virginiana
TTTGAAATTGTCATGAGATGACAAGATAATTAAAGATTTCAAATTGTTAATTGAATTTCAAGTTAGTTGAAATTTAAATTTGAAATGGTTTCAAATTATAGATAAGATGACACATTATCTTATCATTGCATTTATAATTTGAATTTGATTTATTTCAAATTTGAAATATAGTTACTATCTATCTTATATGTGAGCTAGCACTTAATATATAGATAGACAAGAGAGGGGTGGCTGGCCATACTAAGGAATAGAGGATCAAAAGTGTTTTGATAAAATTCCCTAGCCATCTCTTCTCTCTCTCTCATCTCTTGGAGCTTGCAACTAGTGTGGATCAATCTTGGAGGCCTTCATCTACTTGGGGCTGCTCTACAATCATTTAATCCTACTCTTAAGGCTATCAATGTAAGTTGTTTACATTCATTTAATTTTTAATTACATAGCTTATACAATCATCATGTGATCTTGGTTCACATTCCATGGAAAAAAATTTTATTCCGCACATTTCCATGGGATTCTTTCAGATATGTGTTGAGAGAGCCTGTGTCTGTTGGTCTTCAGGCCTTTATTTATAGACTTCTAAGTGGTAGTCTCCTAGTTGGCTTCTGCTAGTTGTTGGATCATCTTCATCATCAAGCTTCATCTTTATCTTCAAGCTGGATCATCTTCAACTACTCAAGCTGGATCATTTTCAACTACTATCTATTCCAATCCGGATAAGACTCCTTTGGCTTCATAATTATCGTCCAAGAGTGAAGAGTGTGGGTGCCAACGAACTCCTTAGAACAAGCATTCCTGATTGGCTTCGAACTCCTCGAAAACTAATCTAATTCTAGCTAATTTATCATTGGCTAGAATTAAAGAGTTTAATTAAAACCAATTTACTAGCCATCGAATGGCCCGGTTAAAAAATGGATTAACAGTTTTATATTAAATAAGGGCACATGCATAGCATATATAGCAATTAATTGAAATTACTTGTAACAACGCTTTGTTTTCCGGTGGAAGATGCTTGAGACAAAGATTTCAACGAGGAGGGGAAATTGCAATAAAACGAATACGATGATGGGCACACTGGCAAGAACAAGGACCGCCAAGCATTTGTCAATGTAGCATAAGAGAAAGGGTAGCACAAAAGGCTATAATCATGGTTGCAATAGAGATAAAAAGGGTAGTAAGGCCAAGGATTTGAGGAAATCTTCTTCAGCATAGCGTGATGTGAGGATACCACCCATGAATATCAATATTGAAGTAGTGGTGGAAAGGAATGATATTGCGTCACATAATATAAAAACCTTAAACACATTTTTGTCCGAGAATATGGGAAAGCCTGTAAGTTGCCACTATTACCACTAGGAACAGTAAAGGCTGCAGCAAACATAATAGTAACAATGAGAGCACCTACAAATGCACAAGATGATGTTGTTTCTTTGTGTTCCTTAGTAAACAATTCGTGAGGTGTCGAGCCTTTCCATGCTTGCAGAAGGTACAATGTGTTCCACCTCCTGCAATGATTTCAAGCATGACGAACCATCATAATCAATTAAAAAATTTGGTGTTTGATTATTAACCTCTCTAATTAGCAACTAATTCTTATAACATATTTTGAAGGTGATCTCAAGTTGAAACAATATATTTTGGCTCTCAATCAATAATTGAGAGTGTGAATCTTGTTTATATTTATATGAAGTTACATACATGAGATAATCTTTACATTTTGAATTTGAATAATATACATTACAAAAACTGTTATGAAATCATTAGTATAACATCTCCCCGCAAGGTGAAGGTGGACGCGAGTGAACCTTTAACTTGTCTCTCAAGAATTAAAACCGGTGAGTAGGAAGACTTTTAGTGAGAATATAGCAATTTGATCATTGGTGGAGATAAAGTGAACACAAAGGTCTTTGCGAGCAACTTTGTCAAGAACAAAGTGAAAGTCAATTTTCACATGTTTAGTGCGAGCATGAAAAACAGGATTGGCTATCAAGTAGGTGGCCCCTAAATTATCGTACCACGAGATAAGAGCTTGAGGGAGAGAACACCAAGTTCAAACAGAAGGGATTGAATCCATGTGAGTTCTGCAGTGGCATCAGCTAAAGCTTTGTACTCAGATTCAGTGGATAAGCGGGACAATGTTTTTTGTTTGCGTAAGGACCATGAGATGAGATTGTTGCCAAGGTAAATAGCGTATCCATCAGTGGATCGTCTGTTATCGAGGCAACCAGCCCAATCAGAATCCAAAAAGGCATGAAGAGACAGTGAACTATTTTTAGAGAGGAAAAGACCATGTTGCATGGTATGTTTCAAGTAGCGCAATATGTGCTTAACATCCATCCAATGTTCAGTAGTAGGTTGATGCATAAATTGACATACTTTGTTGACAACAAAGGCTATGTCAGGTCGGGTTAATGTAAGATACTGTAAAGCACCGACAACTTAACGATATTGTGTGGGATCAGGCAAGGAGGAGCCATCTAGTCTAAACAACTTGAGAGTTGTGGAAAGAGGAGTTTGTATGGGTTTGCAAGTGTCCATCCCAGATTTCTACAGATGGGTCTTGACATACTGCTGTTGACATAAAAGAAGACCCTGAGGGTGAGAGATTACCTCAATGCCAAGAAAGTAATGTAAAGGCCCTAAGTCTTTAAGAGAGAATTCTTGACCAAGAGTACCTAGTAGAGAGGAAAGCTTATCTTGGTGTAGACATCCATTTTTGACAATGGGAAGGGTCATGAATGGTTGTCTATGATTTAAGGTGAAATAAGGTGTTAAAACCTTAAGTTGCCAGTTTTACCCTTGTGAGCGGTTAGATGTAGGTTTTTAGGTCAAATTGAATCGGTTCTTTTGGTATTTAGTTTTTAGAGAGTCTAGGAATGTCCCTGTTAAATTTCATAGCATTCCGAGCTAAGCTTGATCGGAAATTAGGCCTCTTGTCACTTGAAAGGCAGCGTTACCCTTCGGATCATAAAAGCTCTGAATGACTGTCAGTCTTGTCTTGAATGGCCTCGAGGCTTCAGCATGGATATTTAGGGTGTGTTTGGTAGCTAAGTTGATCAGTGGTGAGGTCCATAAAGCCTTTGGGATCATGATTAGCTCTTAAGGCCTAAAGGGCCATTTCAAGCTCATATTGGGGTTTCAACCGGGAATGACCGGGATTCGATCTTTTCATCAAATCAAAGCCTTCAAAATTACTAAAAAACTTTCTTAAATGTCTTTCAAAACTTTTTTTTGAGAAGTGGAAACGATCTCGAGAGCAATCGGTTAGCAGATTTCAAAAAACCTAAGTGGGCTTAACAGCCCAAAATAGCTAATCGGTTGACTTTTTCCTAAAACTTTGACTTTGGTCAATGTATTTTCACTTTAAACACTTCTCAAAACATGGAGAATCGAATCACAATCGTTTTGGCGCTTGAATCGTCGAATTTGGACTTGAAACGGGCCCGAAAAGCCGAAACAGTCGAGACGAGTCGAGAAAGGCCCAAAATGGGTCAAAATTGGGCTGAAGCTCAATTGACCATCCCTCCCCGGACGGTTGGCCGTCCTAGGGTGGATGGTCACCCGAGCCTTTTGCCTAATTTTGCCTATTTTCAAGTTTTGAAGAGTTTTGGCCGCCTAGGACTCTTCCAAACCCTATGGGGAGGGTTTAGCTCGGCCTTGGGGACTTGGAAAACTCAATTGAGACCCTTGGATCACTCCTTAGGGTTTTAATGTGAGCCATTGATCAAAATCAAAGCCTCTCTATAAATATAAGGCTATAAAATCAATTTTTTTTAAAAAAGAAAGGAGCCAACTTTGCATTAGAGGAGCCATTTTGGAGAATAGAGACTTGAGGCACTTGCACCAGCCCCCTAGCACCTTAGCCACGTTTTTGAAGTCCTTGGAGCTTAAAGAAAACAGCTAGGAATAAAAAAGAAGAAGGAAAAGAAGTAAGTTCAATCCATTATTGTGTTTACTTGAATGAGTTATGTAAACATAGCTAAAAATCTGCATATTTCTTCTTCTCCTTCTTTTTCTTCTCTTTCATTCTTCTTCTATGGTCATGTTATAATAAGAATGGATGCTTAGGTTGAGTCCTCATGGTTAGGAGTAGAGGATTAATTGTTTGTTGCATATAGGTTTTAATTTGTTAGTATATAAATTTCTGCATTTGTGAGTTTTATATGGTAAAGCTTGAGTTTAGTTTATATGTTTTGGGTATGCTAAATATTATAAGTTATTGGAAACATGTTTAGGAGTTCTTTTATGTTTAGTAGGCATGATAGGAGTTAGTTTAAAATATGTTATTTTCTGTTTTGGGGTTAGTAATGCATGATAATAAGAAAAATTGAGTCTTTTGCATATATAGGATAAGTGTCCATTGTTTTAATATTTTACGATAGTTTTGTGTTTAGGTTTGTTTATACCATTGTTCTTAATCTTGTTTTGTTTAGAGTGTTATATGGCTTGTGTTCGAGGGAGCATGCGAAGGTAAGCTTTTTCCCTTATGTTAAATTGAATAGTTTTAAGCATGGTATTAGGTTGTTTTGAGTAGTTTTGCATATAGGGTTTTAGTCCATTGTTTTAGCATGCATGTTAGTATTTTTGTTTGATATTTTGGTGAATTAATAATGGTCTTGAAGCCACTTAAAGTAGATATTCAAATCTGTCCAGATTTGAATATTTATTTAATGTGACTTAATTACCATTCTTAAGTCATTTTTTGTATAGTTTTACATATGGTAGTCTTAGCATATCATATTAGGTTGCATGCTAGATCATTTACACCTTTTTATTTATTATTTTCATGAGTTTTAATTTACTTTTAAAGACACATTCAAATCTGTCCATGAATTGAAAGTATCTTTAAAGTAAGTTAAAAATCATTTTTAGAACCAAATTTAACTTAAAAATATGTTTAGGTTCACATAGTTTGATTAGATTACATTTAAGGTCATTCTCATGCATCGTTAGAATTGATTTTGTTGCATTTTTATTTATTTTATTTAAATTTCAGCAATATACATGTTAGTATTTTAGGGGTTTAGATTAACTTAGGATGTAGTTAGGGACTCTTAGGTTAGGGGTGCCACTTGGCTCCACTTAGGATTCCCCTTTGTTGTAAGAACTACATCAAATTAGGAATTCTGGCTCATTTAGGAGTCTATTTTCGAGAGAGTTTCCCAATGAAATTGGAATTTAAGAATTTGTTTCGGGATGGAACTCCCATTTTGAAAGATGAAGTATTTTAAACGAAAACAAACTCTCGAAGATAGAGTCCTAGATAAGGCAGAATGCCTTTGATAGTGTAGTTCATTACAATAGGAGAATCCTAGGTAATCGAACTACGCGGACTTTGATTCTTATCAGGAAACTGGTAAGGTACATAGGCAGTCAATAGGGCGCAAGTCCAATCTTAGGATGACTATGTGTTTCCAAAGGTCTTTAGGATTTTTTCTTTCTTTTATTATTATTTATTACTTAGTATTATCTACACTACTTTCTTAGTTGATTAGATATGATAGGGTTGTTTTTATGAGATTTTGATAAAGCCTAAAATCAATTAGGAGACCTTTAATTAGGGTGAGGTAGGTGCCTACAAGAGGTGTCTTGGAACCTTCCTATCTCATAACCTAGCCCCCGAATCAAACTTTGATTCGAAGATCATGCTTTTCCAAAATATGGGGTCATTTGTTTTATTGAAAATAAAACTCTTTTTTATGGTTTCCTTGTTCCTTAAAAATAAGGTGGCGACTCCCAGTTTTTGTCAAAATTTTATCCTTTTTCAAAACCCAATCTTGAGTGGATAATAGAGAATGATAAATGTGGATAAGAGAGAAGGATAAATCGAGACGGATAAAAATCATCCACAATCTACGATGATTTAAGTGAAAATGCCTCCCGAGCCGGGGTTGGCTGGTTCACACTTGGTTATTCCAGGATGTCATCGACATATACAAGAACATAAATGATAGTACCATGATAAGAGAAAATCGAAAGAGAAGTGTCAGTCTTTGATGAGTGGAAACCTTACCGAAGGAGAAATGAGGACAGTCGGTGAAACCAAGCTTGGGGCGCTTGCTTTAGTTCATACAAAGACTTGTGAAGGCAACAGACATGAGTGGGATGAGTAGAATTAGTAAAGCCAGGGGGCTAAGTAATATATACCTCTTTATCCAGGTAACTATGAAGAAAAATGTTGTTGACATCCAACTGACGAATGGGCTAACCTTTAGAAACAACGAGAGAAAGAACTGTTCTAATGGTTGTTGGCTTGACAACTGGACTGAATGTTTCACTGTAGTTAATCCCATGTTGTTGATGAAAACCTTTTGCAACAAGCCTTGCTTTGTAGCGTTCGACATTACCATCAGATTTTTGCTTGATACGATAGACCCATTTACAGCCCACAACATTCATGTTGGGATAATAAGGTTGAAGGGTCCAAGTACTGGTTATAAGAGCATTGAGTTCTTGTGCCATAGCTTGTTGCAATTGAGGGGATTTGTTGGCTTCAGTAAAGCATGTGGACTTAATCAAAGGATCTGAAGAATATTGGGTGTGGAGAGCTGTTGGGTTGTTATTGGGTTGGGTGGCCTTAGTCATATGACGAAGTATCATTGGATGTGTACGAGTTGGTGGATGGAGAGGATTAAAGGACATGGATGGAGAGGGTGAAGGTTGTTGAGAATTTGAAAATGGGATAAGAAAGGGAGAGGGAGAGGCAGATGAGGGAAGATTTGAATTTAAATCTATGACAAGAGAAATACCATCGGGATTATGAATGGATGTAGGATGAGAGGATAACGGTCGTGGAGAATGAGAATTTAAATTTGAAATAGAATTAGAATGATGAGAATGATGGGATTTTAAATTTGAAATAAAATTAGAATTATGAGAATTATGGGATTGGGAATTCAAATTTCAAAGTTTTTTAGGAGGAAGTTGGAGATGAATGGGAAGAGAAGAATTTGAATTTGAATTTGGGATATTGAGAAGATCGTGACCGGGAAGAGTGAAAGTGGAATTTGAATTAACAAGATTTAAATTTGGATAAGGATGAGAGGGATAAGTGAAATAGTTAGAGAGAGGGAAGGAACAAGTAGAGTTTGAAGAGATATTCATATGAGGTGGGAGGGTTGAAACTGTGTGGGAAGGAGTTGGTTGGAGATTGGATAAGGTGGAAACTATGAGAGAATTTTTAGGGAGAGTTGAAACCGTGTGGGAAGGATTTGGAGGAGTTGGGACGGTTAGAGATTAGGTGAAGAGAGATTGAGATTGAGTTGGAGACTTTGAATGTGAGAGAGATTGAGATTGACGTGGAGAGGAGAGGGGATTGGGAATCGCGTGAGATATGGGAAGAGTGGGAGCGGGTGATTTAGTAACATGTAAGGGAATTGTGAGCCAAGGAATATGATTGGTGGTTGAATTTGATTTAGGTAAAGGACTAGTAGCAGACGACATGGAGAAGGGAAATACTTATTCATCAAATTTGACATATCTAGCAATATAAAGACAGCCCATGGAAGGATCAAGACAACGGTAACCAAGATGCTTGGAACTATAACCAAGAAAGATACTGGGTTTAGAACGATAATCAATTTTGTGACGATTATAAGGCCTTAAATATGGAAAATAGAGACAACAAAATATTTTGAGAAAATAATAATTAGGAGGAACACAAAAAAGACATTGAAGGGGAGACAAATTGTGAGAGGCGGGATTTGGCATTCGATTAATTAACTACATTGCAGTATCAAAAGCATAATGCCAATTTTTTTTAGGAATAGAAGCATGAGCCATTAGGGTGAGACCAGTCTCAATAATATGACGATGGCGACGTTCAATGGAGCCATTTTGAGTATGTGTATAGGGATAAGGTAATTGATGAAGAATCCTACAATTTTCAAAAAAAAAAAAATTAGAAAGCTTACGATACTCACACCCCTAGTCAGATTGAACTACTTTGATTTTTTAATTAAATTAACGTTCAACCATGGATTGAAATTTGATAAAAATATTAAAGACAATGGATTTATGTGCCATAGGAAAGTACCAAAGAAACTTAGAATAATCATCCAACAATATGACAAAATAACGATGACCTTCATTAGATAAAATAGGGGAAAGACCCCATACATCTATGAAAATGACATCCAAAGGAGAAGAACTGATAGTGTCAGTATCAGGAAAAGAAAACCTAAAGGACTTGCCAAGTTGACAAGCCTTACAAATGGAGCTAAATCTAGGAGAAGAACATGGTAAATTGGTAGTCTTGATTATTTGGTGAAGAATTCGAGAGTGAGGGTGACCAAGTCTATGATGCCAGCAAGTTGGAGACACACGTTCAGTAGCATGAGCAGAAAAGTGGGAGGAAGCAAATGGATAATAAAGTTTGTAGAGACCCCCATCATTCGAGCCTTGGAGTAGGATTTTCCGTATTGCCTAATCCTTGACAAGAAAATAAAATAGATGAAATTCAAAATAGCAATTATTGTCTTTGGTGTATTGATGAACATAAAGTAGAGATTTTGAAATTTTCATGACACAGAGAATATTATAAAGAAGAAAAGAACGAGAGGAAAATTTAAGCGAGGTGGAACCAATGTGAGAGATTTACAAACATGTACCATTACCAACTCGTAGTTGATCCGAGCCACGATACGCATCATGATAAGAAAGGCCAACAAGATCTAAAGTGACGTGATGAGTTGCACCCGTATCAAGAAGCCATTCATGATAAGGCGCTGAGCTGAAAAGAGCCATATTAGCAGACGGAATGATTGTATGAGTAAAGCGGTGATAGCAATTGACTGTCGTGTGGTTGTAACAGTTGCATATCTGGCACCTGGGGCGATAGTCTGAAAAGGAATCAAAGGAGTTAGAGCCAAAATTTCTATTATCAATGGACATTTGGAACCGACCACGACTATGACCACGAGGTCGATTAAATCTTCCAAGACCATGGTTGGCTATAGAAGTAAGTAAAATGCCATGTTGAGATAGGTTAGCAAATGGTGAAATTTTAGTTGGGGAAGACACAGAGACAGTGAGTTTGGCAAAATGATCGGCATTGAGGAATTCATGACTTAGTAGTAAGCTGTAAAGTTCATAGAATTGGGTGGGACCAGGACGTGCAGAAGTGGTGGTAACAAGGTCTTTGAACTCAGAATGAATAGGGATGTCAATTTTGCGGGTTCATCCGGGTACCCGCCTCTCCCCGCCCCTATTGGGACGGGTTTGGGGTCATCCTAATAGGGTAGGGGCGGGTTTGGATTTGTTTTGAAAACCCTATAGGGTTCGGGATGAGGGCTTAAAAACCCGCCCCGCCCTGATTATATATGTTTATAGCTGGCTGCTCTCAATTCACCCACTTTGCAAAGTGCATCAATCAAGATACCAAATGTAACAACATTTGGTAGCAAACCATCCCGTAGCATTTCCCAATACAATTCAAGGGCTTGTGGCACACTGGCCATTTTGCAGTATCCGTCAATCAGAGTATTGTAAGTGTATAAATTGGGGAGCACACCCGATTCTTTCATTGTCCTAAACATGCTTTTCGCTTCTAACATTTTACTCTCACTGGACAAACCACGGATAAGAATTGTGTATATCACAACAGTTGGTTCAATGCCCTTCTCAACCATTTCATCAAACAACTTTCGTGCTCTTAAAATATCACCTTCATTAGAGCACCCATCAATCAATATGCCATATGTGACAACATTAGGGCATGCCCCACATGACAACATGTGCCTATAAAGTTCCCACATTGAATCAAACCTACCCAGTTTATGCAACCCATCTAAGAGTGCGTTACAAGCCTGCATTGCGGGCAACACCCCAATCTTGTTATACACCCACAAGGCTTCTTTAACAAGACCCATCTCAGAAAAGGGAATAATTAACACTCCAAACACATTGGGAGTGAATTTAAAGCTTTCTAACCTGTTAAGTGAGTCAAACACCGAGTAACAAACACGGCGGGCTTTGCGAGTCTTTTGGAGGTTTTCAATGAGGTCTTTCATCAAACACCTGGCCTTGGTGTATAATTTGGGCCTGGTTAAGACATGGATGATCGCCGAATAGGGTTGAGGATTCTTGGTCATATGTATACAATTTGAAGCCGAATTGAAGAACTCGAGTGCTTGGTCAGCGCTTTTGCAGTTGAGTATAGTGTCTGTGAGATTAGAGAGTGAAGAAGAAGAAGAAGAGATTGCTCTTGAGGCTATTAAAGGGTGCTTGGTGTAAGTTAGTGAGTGTTTTCGCTGGAAAATCTTCAACATTGCTCATGTGAGAGAGATTTGTGTCCATTTATTTGTTGCATTTCATTCTTAACTGTCTTTTGAAAATACAAGCACTCCAAAGACAGGCCATAGAGGCACAGACGCCAGTGACAGTTGGTCTTGAGCGGGGCGGCCTTGAGATTTTGGATGCCGTAGGCAAGTTCCTAAAATGTTGCCCCTGTTATATTGACTAAAAAAATAATAATAAATAAATAAATAAAAATAAAAATTGCATATAAAATTTTAGTTCTTGAACCTTAATTTCTCATAAGTTAAAACCTATAACAATTATAATTCAGAAAGGGGGTTTTCAATAGGCTCACCCCGAACCTCCTTTCATCATTATAACTATAATTAAACTAATAAAGAAGACCTACAACAATTAATTCACAATGAGGGTTTTCAATAGACTTACCCTGAACCTCCTATCATCATTACATATGCAATAAAACAAATAAAGAAGATCTACAACAATCAATTCAAAAGAAGGGTTTTCAACAGGTTCACCCCGAACCTCTGGTCATCATTACAAATATAATTAAACTAATAAAGAAGACCTTCAAAAATCAATTCAAAATGAGGATTTCCAATAGATTCATCCCAAACCTCTAATCATCATTACAAACATATGACAATGCTACCGAGATATCAAACAAATTCTTATGCTAAAGGAAAATTCTAAAGGAAAATGCAACAAAAAATAGAGGCTAAATAGTAGAACATGCCCGAATAATCTGAGAAATATCACTATCTCCATCAATTTCTAAAACATAGCTAACTTCTTCTTCTTTTTCTGCATTTTAAAAGGGTAAAAAAAAAACTTTGTAAATGCGAGGAAACATATAATTAAACGTAAATGAACAAATATTAGTTATTGTTTTATGTACGTTAATTAGATTGATGCACTTCACTTTGATTTCTATGCACTTATTCATAGTTTCATACAATATTGTTCAATGACAAATAAAAGTGTGACATAGTAGCATAAAAAAGAGTCCAACAACCATAGAATCTCCAATTTATTTTTAGCCATTTAATGAAGAGGTCCATAAATTAAACTTGAAAGATCAATTCGTCAAGAACAATTCAAACATTGCCAAAAAATTTGTTTATTTCAAATCAAGAAATTCATGCCTATAGGCCAAGTAATCAAGTATCACCTAAATTCCTCTTAGCTAGCTATAAGCCTATAATGAAACCATATTACCATTCCAAGATTTCACATTTTCACAGAATCACTCTACCACAGTTGGATCATACACTCACACAAAATTAAGAAATAATAAATCTAAAATCAAAACCCTAAAATTTTAAATCTTAAAAATTAAAATGCAAAAAGGCAAACCCTAAAGAACTTACTAGTTGTGATGTAGATCAAATGGCGGATCGATTTATGGAACAAATTGGCAAGAAGCAAGCAAAGAAGGAGAGAACAAGAATTTATGCACTTGGATCTATCCAGGCTTAGATTGGATCGATCTAGCAATGTTAGATCGATCCAGGAGTTATGGTGGATCGATCCAACAATGTCATGCATTCTGCCTTGAGGATTTTATTAAATTAGATCGATCCAGGTCTATATTGGATCGATCCAGCTTTAGCGGTGATTCCGAATATTTTCTGTTTGGATCGATCCAGACTTAACTTGGATCGATCCAGCTTCTAGATTCTGTGGCTTAGATTGGATCGATCCAGCAATGTTAGATCGATCCAGGAGTTATGGTGGATCGATCCAGCAATGTCATGCATTCTGCCTTGAGAATTTTATTAAATTAGATCGATCTAGGTCTATATTGGATCGATCCAACTTCAGTGGTCATTCCGAGTATTTTCTGTTTGGATCGATCCAGACTTAACTTGGATCGATCCAGTTTTGAGATTCTATCCGATTTTTATTGTTTTAGAAGTTCATTTTTATTTAGTTAGTTTCCTAAGTTGTTTCTAATTAGTTTCCTTATTATTAGAGTTTCCTTATATTTATGTTTCCTTATTTCACAATGAGTAGTTTGTTACAAATAGGGCTGTAGACCTAAGGGTCAAGGATAACTTTGATTATTATTTTTTTAATAAGATTGTTTGAGATCGTTTTCTCTCTTTCCTTGTGTTCTTCAAGGATTTCAAGGATTTCAAGGATTCGCGTAGACGATTCCCTTGTTTAATAACTTCCGTCGCTTCAAGTTGGCAGTAAGAAAGTGAGCCCAGGCCATCCGCTAGCCACCCAGCCGCCGGTGTGGCGGTTTCCCGTGAGCCTGTCACCGGCGAGAAGAGAATGGGAGAGTGAGAGTGACACTGTGACAGTGAGAATAGTCGGGAGAGAGAGTCAAAGAGACTGGGAGAGTGAAAGAAAGAGGTAGTCGGGAGAGAGAGAGTGAAAGACTGGATGAGTGTGCTGTTAGAGGTATGCCCTAAAACCAATCCTAAAGTGCATATCTATTTC
>JAESVK010070419.1:0-14462 GCA_017140935.1 Hamamelis virginiana
TTTTTTTTTTCCCTTCTTTTTTTGTTGCCTTCTCTAATTTCCTGTACTTTGCATGTGGCACAATTTTTGTGTTTCAGTTGCGACGGAAAGAAGAAATTAAAAAAGAGAAGGAAAAAGAGAAAAAAAACTCTTGACTCATATTTTAAACTTCCATTCTAGAAAAGAACACTTGCTTCAGCCTCTAAAAACTTAAGAAATGTTTTGTTTTGCCATTTTGTCTTTAAAAAATGCAATCTTGGGCAGTAGAATATTAAACTCTTTCATTTTACAGTGCGGATCAATAATTGATAAAAAAAATTGATTCAGTCTTTAATGGTTGAAATTTCGGCAACGAAGAAGAAAGAAAAAAAAAAATAAGGGCTGGTATGAGATAGCAGCGATGTTGCTCTTCCCTCACTTACTTTTCCACATTATTCTGTTTCGAAAATATATTTTCAAATAATAACAAATCTTGGCCCTACACTTGTCACTATATAAAACCAACATCAAACATAACAAAAGGACTAAAATATCATAAAATTGTATTTGTCAAGATCTTATATTGACAATTTCGAACTACCATAAAGTGTTTGGTGTGCTTAAAAGATATAGGGTAGAATAGGGATTAAGAATAGAGGAGAGGTTGAATTAGCAGTCAACCCCAGGAGTATTAACTAAAATGAACCAGATTGCCTCACTGTAGCATGAGCATTCTATGTTCAAAGGACTATGATCTGGATGCAGAAGATTGAATATGAACTTCTTATGTCACTACTACAAAAACTGTCAAAGGGGACACTTAAAAAGTGTCTCCATAAGTATTTGGCGACACTTTGGGTAGTGTCACTAGGGGCTATGTCACTAAAGGTGACCGCCTCAAAGGGGACACTTTTTAAGTGTCCCTAATATGTCCCCTTTGAGGCGATGAATTGCGACACTTTAAAAGTATCCCCTTTGAGGCGGTGAATTGTGACGCTTTAAAAGTGTCCCCTTTGAGACAATGAATTGCGACACTTTAAAAGTGTCCCCTTTGAGGCGGTGAATTGTGACACTTTAAAAGTGTCCTTGATATGTGATTAGCATCATAAATCACATTTTTAGCAGTGCTTTTATCCTCATTTTGTCATACATTCTAATTCAAATATCATAATTTTGATGCATTTGACTTAAAGTTCCTTTTTAATGATTTATAGGTTTTTGTTGTCAAAAAGTGGGTTGAAGGCCTTCTTTTCGGCGATTCTTTTTTGTTGCAAAGTAGTGGAGCATGCTTGGATTGAGTTTGGTGAAGTTTGGAAGCAAAACGAAGCATTTTGGCAAAAGTTGTTCCCTACTACCAGTAGTGAGTCTTATTACTGGTAATAGGAATTACCAGGAAATTCAAGCAGGAAACCAGTGAGCTCTTCAAAGTAAAAGTTGTAATTTCTTTTGGCAAAAATTGTTCCCTACTACCGGTAGTGAGTCTTTTACTTTTGGCTTTTTGGTGCCCTTTTTAATGGCAAACTTGTAATTTCTTCAAAGTAAAAGTTGCCCTAAGCTAGGGAAATGTTACTTTACTCTTGAGCCGTGTGTAAGGAGAAAAAATCTTCTCTAGTACGATTCTCTCTCTTAGCTTTCATCTCTTAGGGTTTTCTCCATAGAATTTCTAGGGTTTTTAATTTCTCTCATAGATTTCTCTCTAGATTAGTTAATACTTAGTTTAATCACTTAGTTAATGTTAAATTTAGTTGGTTCTTGCTTTCTTTCACTTGTAATCAATAGTTTTAGTTGTTTCATCCTACTTTTGGATTGAAGATATTGTAATTTCATCTCTTTGGTAATATAGAAGCATTTATTTCAGATTTTATGCATTTATTGTTCTCCTTTGTGCATTTACTCCTATTTATGGCTAGCTAACCACCCCAAGGTGAGTTCTATGGTGGATTTCCTCCCCAAGCCCTAGGTAAATGATGCTCTCTCATCTCAAAAGCTTTCAAATACCAATGGAATGGAGTTTAAACACTCTCTCATCTTTTGAATTCTTGTAATTTCATATTCATGACCATTTTATAACTAGTTAAGCTTGTTGTGTTTGGTTTATGAGCACATATGCGTATTACATGTTTGTGAAAATGCCTAAGAGAGTTTTGAACTTCATTCCATCATTTATTTCACTTTATTTAAGCCTCTATTGCTAAATCCTCCAATCAAGACCATAGAGTAAGTGGAATCTTGGTTGAGTTTTATTTGAGAGCTCATTTATCAAAGGTTTGGAAGGAATGAACCCATAGGACCCATCTTCTTTATTTAACAAGTTTTTATTCTCAACTTGCCATTAATTTGGCATAAATCTTTCACAACAAACAAACCCCCATATTTTACATTTTCTTTACATTTATTGGGTAGCAAGACCTAAGAATCGAGTAGAACCTATTCCACTCCATGTGGATATGACCTAGGGACTCTTAGAAATTATTGCTTGACGGCCGGTGGATTCCTACGCTTGGGAATCTATTGTGTACACATCATTATCAGTTCAAGCAATATGTTCACAATATGGACACTTAAAAAGTGTCCTCATTTACTCCTTATTATTTTTTTTTTTTTTGTAGCAAATGCTTCACAATTTTAATATGCCATTAATATATGCTATTAAATCATATATATTCACCAATAATTGTTCTAACATGCATTCATTTCTGCGCACACCTTATTAAAATATCCACACTAATATATTACTATATAATACTCATAAAAAAAAGAACCCACATGCATTTGCAAAATATATATATATATATATATATATATATATAGAAATTAGTATCACCAAGTCAACACTTTGTTAATTAATATTGAATCTTCTAATTAAGAACCAAAAGTGTAACAATTTTTGCATAATCTAGTTTTTACAAATCATTGAACTGCGCGCAATCTTCATGTAATCAAGAAAATGTCCATCCATATATATTGCAATCCTCCAGCCTCTGCATTAAAATATAGAGTTGCACTTATGAGTTCATATTGCAATTGATATATAAAGTTACATTTCATGAAAAATTAATTTACCATAAGAAAGGTGTAGATACATCACAGATACATGGTAAAATTAACGATACAAACTACAAACAAATCATATGTCCATTGAAACTTCAATACATGTTTCCACATGCACTTCTATTAATAATAAAAATTAAATTAAATTAACTTGTACTAAGAAATATTTTCTTTTTTGATATAAAAATTTGACAGCATCTTGTCTGTTTTTGGAACATTTCTATATATTCACTTATTAAAAGAACATTTTATAGCACTTCTATAATCATATTATCACAACATCTCATTTAAATGGCGCCTCATGTGCCATATTATCATCAACAACCAACAATCACAAGCTGTCTTAAGTATAAAATAGAACCTCTAGCATAAAAAATAAAAGGTTTTTGAAATCAAAGTTCATTCTATTTCCTTTTAAATGTTGATTTTTCATTCTAGAAGATCAACTGTGTGTCTATAGGTCAGCAGGTATAAACGAAGCAACTTTAAGCTCTTAAGCAGAGCAGGTATAAATGAAGCTATTTTAAGCTCTCAAGAAAACCATCTCTTGTTGTAGACTGCTGAGAATAAATAAGAAAAATACAAAAGCTGATGCACAAGCAACCCTCCCTAGAAACCAGTCCTACAGAAATTTTGATCTGATGATCATTTTCCAGTTGAAGTTGTTTAATCATTTATTTGTGATATTTACTTTACTTGGTATCTCTTGAAGAAAAAAAAAAGGCCTACCACATGTAGTTGAAATTCTATCACTTGTAGTTGAAATTAACACTTTGTTAAGTTAGAGTTGTTTTATCTCTAAAAAAATAATAATATAGTTCATGGGAACTCTTTAGGATCAACAGTCCAATAACCTAGCTTTGTCTAGGCAAATGATTACATTTCAACCACTTATATGGTGACCATGCAAAAACTGTACATGCATGAATATATGCAAGATATAATAAATATAATGGCAAGTAAACATTATGACCTTGAGAGTCAGATGTCCCATTTGGGACTGCTATGATGGGTCATCCCATAAACCTACATTTGCTATACTGATATGTCATTTTTAGATTGTTATTGTGGTCTATCAAGTACAATGTTACTTTTTCTCTCACAACTAAGCCTAGAAGAGATATTGTGCACAATTTTTGAAGTTAGAAAAAAACAAAAAAAAACAAAAACAAAAACAAAAACAAAAACAAAACTTTTAAGGGTTTGAGTTTCAAATAACAAAGATTGTGAAATGGAACTAATAATAAAAGTCCAACTCAAAAGAATCGGTGGGGTGCAAACCTGGAAGTCCAAATCAACAAAAACATTGCAAAAGCGATGAACATCTTCCATGTTATTGGTGCTTATCTCATCAACAATCTTTTCTGCAAAGTCTCGAAGTGGATCAAGGTTTGCATTTCTATAATCTGATGAGGTGACCCATACACCAAGCTGTAATAATAATTCCAAATATCAGCTTTACTCTTGGAACAAAGCCACTTAATATGTCACACATATTATCAATATCAAGAGATACTACAATAAAAAGCTAAATCAAGATGCTATAGAGCAAATATAAATGCTCAAGAGAAATTACATGTCAAAACATACAAGCATCAGTGAGAAACCCATCACACCTCCTTAAAATCCTCAATCTGCAGTATTCGTTCCACAGCAATGACATATAGAAGGTCCTCATCGATTCTTTTCCAAACTGTTTTTTCCATATTGAATATAGCCTATGAGAAAAGAAGGCATTTGAACATCCAAATTAAATGTTGATCACAGTCATAACCTGTCAATGTCTAAATAGAAACCAAGCATGCATTTATTGCTTTTAATAACTTGTGGGCAAGTAAGAAATCAGAAACTAACACAATTGATCTAGCTACATCCAGGGGTGCCTAGTCTCATGCTGGTGTAGCCAAAGCCTGTGGTCCAATGTTTGGGGTTGAGTTCAAGTTTAATCATGCTGGGCACCGAGCACCCAACTAAGTGTTGAGTTTAACCGAACCCTCTTTGCCAAATGAACATGTCACAATGTCACAACAGGACATCAAACTTAAAATGCTACTCACATACCGTGATTGCGTGATGCAGGACAATTTAGAAAAAATGCCCCAGATTTTAATGATTCAAGTATTGGGACAATGATAAATTAAACAATACAAAAAATAGAAGAAGAGGAGGTATAAATATATATGTATTAGACATACACACAACCAGAGGGAGGGAGAAGTCTATCTACTTACCTCCAAGGATATCCATGATAACAGAAACAAGGACAATTCATGATTAAATCATATACCTCATTCCTACGTGAGCACTTGAAAATAGGTGACCCAGGTTTGGCCATAAAATCACCCTCCTGATCACCAATAACAAAAAGCCGATCATTAACAACAACACAAGCCTTGTTACAGAAAAATGTAAAACAAGTTACGGGTCTTGTGTTCAATTACAAAAAGTTACTCCTAGCTCATTCAAAATAATAAAGATTCTAACCATATGCATGTCATTTCTAGCATGATTAACATGATAATATATAAAAGAACCACAAACCTATGTGGCCCCCCACAGGGAATGGATATTTCAGCCCGCCATGTTTTCCCAAGTACTTTGCCATTCTTTACTGCAAGACTCCAGTGCTCCAACCCAGGAGTATGGCAATTCTCTTTGCTGCCACCCATCACATGTAGTCTGCCTCTCCGGAGTTGCGTTGCCGGAGCATACCTGTAAATTCTCATGTTAGAACCCTTCGCTCCTACAACTGCTGCCCTCCATAATAATGCAATTAGAAGTTAGTTGCAAAGAATTTTAAGTTCAAAAGATAAAGCTCACAAAACTTTTCATGCTGTTGCAAAGCAAAAGTATCACTCCTGTTGAACACTGAAAAGAGATTTGGCAAACTCTTAAGCAAACCACAATATCTCAAAAGAGATTTGGCAGGCACAAAAAGGGCAGATTGGCAACTGGCTAACAGGGGAGGATCTCTAACTCATCAAGAGTAGGATCAAGAAATGTATTTGTGGAATACATGAACACTTAACCAGAGACTAAGGATATAGAATAGAATTTCTTCCAAATCACTTTTCTAATATAGAATAAAATTTCTGCCAGAACACTTTTCTAACATGAAGTGCAACAAAAATGCAATCTTTTCTCATAAATCAAAGGTTCATGATATCTAACAGTCCAATAAGGAGCCTCCAATAGTTGTAGTTTATCTAATATCTAAATGGTTGGTGTTATCATTGGTAAGTGTCAAATCCCATCTATGGCTGGAGATAATAGTCTCCATAATTCAAAATTACTAGATTGGATTTTCAATATAGTTTTACAATAGAAAATAGATTATATCTCTAGAGACTCGATGAATACATATATTTTCACAATGCACACATGTACATATACACAAATCAGAATAGCCACATCATTTTTTCCAGCAATAAATAGCCACAATATAAACAAAAAATCAACAAAAAATGAATCGAGAATACAACATTAGCTAGTGCAAATCCGATCTTAAGAACTAAGTCCAGAAACACAAAAATTTCACATGTTCCCGATTCAAGATAACACCAATTATATCTATATACAGAAAGCAATTATACGAATGCATATTAAGTGAAGGGCCCAAACAAATAATTAAATGAAGCTATAGCAAACCCTTTTGGGCGATGTTGAATAGAGTGGATTCTTATACACTTCCCTCGAGTGCAAGCTCATACAGGCCGAATCCAAACCCATCTAATAGAGAAGGGATTAAAAAACACACACACGAAGTAATTTATAAATCTCACCATAAACGAATAGATAAAACAAAGGAAAGAAATAAGGATTTAGGGGTTCGAAATAGAAAATCAACAAATCAAATGTACATAACCAGATGGGCTGATACCGGCGAGTTGCATAGGCTGGATATAGGCGAACAGGCCAAGAGCCAAGCCTAACAGATAATGCACCGACTATACCGTGAGGAGTGGAGAGAATGCACCTTCCGAGTGGAGAGAGATGGCACTGAGAAAGGAGAGACATAGCACCGACAGAGATGGAAAAGAGAGAGAGAGGGGGAGAGAGGGAGAGAAATATTTTAGGGCTTGATCTGCGAGGGAAAGTACAGAGGGAGATAGAGAAATTGAAATTGCTTTACCGCAAAACCCAAACACTGCGTAGAGGGCTTTTAAAATTATATTTAAATGTTACTAATTATGTTTTAAATAATTATTTCTTGGGACAGGTTCTCCTTACCGCTTAATTTATCTTTATTTTTACTGTTCGTTGTCAAAACACTAGTGTAAATATGATATTTTGAGAAACTGACCATTGGATTAGATACCCTGCTTATGTAAGCCATACATTCCAAAAATCACATTGATCCAACAGTTTGATTTTAAAATATCTCACTAAAAAAATTGCATTATTTTTAAAAATATTCAAGTATAATAACTTTTCACAATGATATTTTTAAAAAATCGACCATTGGATTACTGTGATTTTTGGCATACATGACATACAAAAGCAGGGAATCTAATCCAACGGTTAGTTTATCAAAATATCAGACCCAAGCTAGTGTTTTGAGAACAAGCGGTAAAAATAATAGTAAACAAGTGGTAAGGGAACTGTCCCTTAATTCTTTTATATAAGTGTAATTATTTATATATAAATGATCTAATCAGCATATGCTTAAAAAAAGTAATGTAAGCATGACGCCCAGCCATAGACAAGTGTGAGATACATATTTTGAAAAACTGACTGTTGGATAAGATATTATACTTATGCATGTGTGGTATGACAAAAATCACATTGATCCAACGGTTGAATTTCTCATAAATGTAAATTAGAAAAAATGTGATATCGGATTACCATGATTTTTGGCATGCAAGACATCTATAGGTATAGTATCTCATCCAACGGTCAGTTTTTCAAAATATGAATCCCACACTTGTCTATGGGTTTCATGCTTACATAACTTTTGTTAGCATGAAGCCCAACTCCAAGTGTGGGATTCATATTTCGAAAAATTGACCGTTGGATTAGATATTGTACCTATGGATGTCTTGTATGCAAAAAAATCATGATAATCCAATGTCAGAATTTTAGAAAATAGTAATAAAAAATTACGACGGACAAAAACTGTCACAGTTTTTCTCATTGACATTTAGTCAAAATCGACCGTTGGATCAATGTGATTTTTGGCATACCACACATGCATAAGTATCTGATCCAACGATCAATTTTTCAAAATGTGTATTTCACTCTTGTCTATGAGTTTCATGCTTACAAAAGGTATGCAAGCATGAAGCCCATAGACAAGTGTGGGATGCATATTTTGAAAAACTGACCGTTAGAGTAGATAATGTACCTATATATGTCATTTATGCAAAAAATCATGGTGATCCAATGTCAGAATTTCAAAACATAGCTATGAAAAAATATAATCGGTGAAAGTTGTCTCAGAGACAATTCTCTTTAGTAACATTCTAAGAAACCGACCATTGGATCACTGTGGTTTTTGGCATATATAAAATGCATAAGTATAGTATATGATCCAACGGTTAGTTTTTCAAAATATGCATCACACAATTGTCTATGGGCTTTATGCTCACAAAAAGGTTCTATAAGCATATGCTGACTTGATCATTCTCTGGTGTATATAATTATTTTTATATATCAATATCAAATTAAAAAATTAGTGGTATAAAACACTTATGTTACGAATATATGAGTATATAACCTTTTATAAATATATAATAATTTAAAAGTGTGAAATAAATATCCAGAAGTCTCTCTTTAGAGCCTTAACCATAAGGTCCAATTTTGTACCATGAGGTACTAGAGATGTTCAAATTCATCTGTTTAGTTATTAAATTTATTAAAAACACCCATAAACTTAATGGTATAAATTAATTAATCCTAAATTTTGGTTATATTATTTTTAGTTTTAATATAAATTAATGTTAATTTAAAAATTTTGAATTATAAATTAATCTTAAAATTATTTTTAATTAATTATTATTATATTTTTTATTATACAATGCAACTTACACAATGATGCGTAAGGTCATAATTATGAGACCCAACCTAGTCATTGGCTTATCAAAGGAAGTGGGTTGATCACTGGGTCACTAGTCAAACTACTGGGGTAACGGTTGAACAGTTCAATTTCAAAAATGTATTATTTTAAATATATTTATGTTTAATATAAGTTTAGAAAACTAATATACCTTAAATTTAATTTTTTATATATATAACAATAACAAAAGCTTTGATTAATGGTATAAATAGTATTAACCTAATTTGTTTAATCATGGTTCAGTGTTCAAACCATGGAAATTGCATATATAATCTATATTGGTTTTTTTTTTTTTTTGGTGTGTTGCTTTTACTAATATTTTATACTTTTTGTGACAGCACAAAAAATCGTCCCAAATGATCTACCTTTTGTGACAACAAATAAATTGTCACAAAAAGTCATATAGAATCTATATTGGTTTAGCTTATCCAAAAAAAGAATCTATATTGGGTTTTTTTTTTTTTTTTGTGACATTGTTACATTTCATCACCAAAAAGTCACATTTAATAAATAAAAATAATAAATAATATTTTATACTTTTTGTGACAGCACAAAAATCATCACAAATGATCTACCTATTGTGACAACACATATATTGTCATAAAAAGTCTCCACATGTGTTCGGTTTTTGGCTTTTACTTTTGTGACAATGTTACATATGGTCACAAAAAACTTACATTCAACAAATAAAATAAATAAATAATATTTTATATATTTTGTGACGGCATAGAAATCGTCACCAAAAGATCCTTATTTTGTGACAAACCAACAATCGTCACAAAACGTTCCTATCATGTCATTTTTTTGTTTTTGTTTTTGTGACAATTATATACTGTTGTAACAAAAACCTTACATTTAATGTATATAGAAAAATAAATAATATTTCAGACTTTGAGTGACCACAAAGTCACCGTCACCAAAAGGTCTTTGTTTGTGATGAATCAAGGAGCATCACAAAAAATCCCAATTAATGGAAAAACGACGTCGTTTTTAAAATACGTTTTGTGACGATGATAAAAATGCATCACAAAAAACCTTTCCCGCCTTATTTTGGCGGGAAATTTTTGGTGGGAGAATATTTGTGACGGTTTTTAGTGACTCTTATGTATATTCGTCACAAAAGTTAATTTTTTCAGGACCTTTTAGCGACGATCATAAAATTCGTCACAAAAGGAGGGTTTTTAGTGACAAATTCCAATTCATCACTAAAAAATTTGTCACTAAATGTCCGATTTCTTATAGTGACGGGGAAGACCAAAACCTTTAGCACCAAACTCAATTATTTTGAGCCAAATCCAAAATCTTAAGCGCCAAAACCCAAACACAGTCGTTTAGGGTGTTTGATTCAATTTTTTAATGTTATTATAGTATTTTAAATATATATTTGAAAAACTATAGAACATATTTAAAAAAATATTTTTAAAAACTGACCGCTGGATTGGATATATTTTTTTTTTGATTTGCATGCTCGCAAAAAACTATAGTGATCCAATGGTCACTTTTTGAAAAAATAAACAGATAAAAATGGTGATATTTTGATTAACAAAAGTCACAAATTTTCACATTGAAATTTCACATAAATTGACCGTTGGATCACTATGATTTTTTGCGAGCACAAAATTCATAATAAGTGTATCTAATCTAACAGTCAGTTTTTTAAAATCTATTTTGTAGTTGTCACTACACATGTCATCTTACCAATAGTTTTACAAGTGGTTTGAAAAATCTAAATCTGGAAATTGTATCTTGAAGAACTCACCGTTAGATTAAATATTCTACTTATAAAAATCAAGTCTACCAAAATTCAAAATTGTATTTTGAGAAACTCACAAATAGCGACACTTTCCTAAAGTGTTGCTAATTATGCATTTATAGGGACACTTTTAAAAAAGTGTCGCATTAAGTAATTTTTTTTGGACATTTACGCGACACTTTCTTAAAGTGTTGCTAATACTAGGTTTATGGGGACACTTTAATAAAAGTGTTGCGAAACATGATCTAATAGGGACACTTTCTAAAAAGTGTTGCATTAAGTAACTTTTGGGGACACTTACCACAAGTGTCCTTAATGCGCAAAAAAAAAGTGTCATCTTTGACAGTTTTTGTAGTAGTGATGCCTCATTAAAGAGATGTCAGCATTGAGTATGTTTTATCATTAGTTTCTCACCATAAAGGAGTACACACTCACACATCCATGTGCAATATTGATTACCATACTGTCAAATTAATTTTCACAGCATGCAATATGCATTACCATGCTGTCAAATTTTCACAGATGAAGTGTTTTTGACAAGATTTGTAAATGTAGGTTGACATATCCAAGTGCCCAAATGTAAGTTTTGCTGTGCACTCTATTGGCTTAAAGGCAACCAAACCTCGACTAATGTGCATTATTTTATAATTTGAAGACATGATATCATAACAGTGTTAGCCTGGTATAACTTTTTCTTATTTCCCCTGGATATGTGATCAAATCCAAGTTTTTTCCCTCACTCAAAGCCAATTTGGGGGCCTCTCAATCATAAGGGTATATCTCAAATATGGGGTATGAATATTAGTATGAACTATTTTGCTTACAATTTAATTTTTCATTATGTATAAGGTGATCTGCCTCAGCTTGTTTTCCTTAGTGGGTTGCTTTTTTTTATCCTTTTATGTTATTCCCTAGTTTGTTTGTTTTTTTTTGTTTTTGTTTTTTTGGCTTAGCAATGGATCCCTTCAGTTATGTGTGCCTTATTTATTTAGATTTGATTTTTAGACTAATTTCACCAATTGAATGTGGTAGGTTGTGTATATTGTTATGCCAAGATATTCATTTGTTTGGCTTTAATCTGCCTCATCATCATTGAAACATTTTTATTTTGTTAAATATTTTCAATGATAATTATTGCTTATATTTGTGTTTTAACGGGTCTTATTTTTGGAGGCTTGCCTCTATGGCCTTTATGCAGATGATATATTTTTTTATGCTTTCTTTTCAGTCGTTTAATATATCTCTTACTTGAATTTTCCTTCTTTTTAGTATTAATATTGAAATAATGGAGCTGTTCTTCGGCCTTTTATGTATTTTTACTTTTTTTTTTTTTTTTTTTGTTTCTCCCCTAGTGTGAGCATAATGTTGTGGGTATTGTTAGTCTGATTCTATTCGCCTCTATTGGCTTGCCATGTGTTATCGTTTTCCTTTCTTCTGGGCTACATTTTCTTTCTTGCTTTTCTTCTTTTTCCGTATTTAGTTTATTGTTTTTTGTTCTAGCTTGGCAGGTTGCATTCTCATGTACTGTTCTGCAAACTGAATTACACCCTTTTTATGCATATTATGACTTTGCTTATCATTTTTTCTTTCCTCCATACCATAAATTCTTTTAAGTTACGTCTTTCAGAGTGTTTACTGTAGCATATTATTGTGGGCACCCCATTTTTACCAATTATTTCTACTATATGTTCATGCAAATGATTAACTAGAATAGCTGATCATTTGGTGAGGAATTGGCCTTGTAAAGACCAAATTGCCCAAATTGCCCTTTTCTAAGGAAAATGACAATTCATTATTTCATGTGTACATTTGGATTGGAATCAACCCATTTGTATTGCATTTGACTTTTGAGGTGTTTTAGAACATCCCTGTAAATTTTCATAGCATTCTGATGAGAGCTCGATAGGTAATTAGGGTTTTTGCGACTTGAAGGGCATTTTCGTCCTTTTTCTCGTATAATTTCCGAATGACCTCCGAATACGAAACGGATTGTCTCATGAGGTTTATATGAATGTGGGGAGTGTTTTTGAAGTGTCAATTGAGCCTTAGAATGGTTGGGATAGATTCGCCCAAAATCGATCCCACGGGTAAGAATGAACTGAATTAGGGTTTTGTTCAAATCGACCGTGAATTGGTCATTTTCACCAAAATGAAAGATTTTCAAAACATGTTTTCAAGTACCAATTTCATATTAAAACCATGTTTTTAGAAGTGGTGCAAGCCTAATAGATCAATTTTACAAAACAAAGAATGGTCATATGACCAATTTTGGCACAACCGGGTCAATTGGCTAGCTTTTTGCTAAAACCCTTGACCATGGTCAAGTATTTTTAACCCAAAAACATTCTAAAAATGTGGAGGATCAAAACACGGTCGTTTTGAGCCCTGAACCATCGAATTTGGATCAGATTTGACCAAAATATGGCCAAAATATGAAAACCCTTGAATTTGGGGAAGAAAATATGGGAAGTCAGCATGGTGACCGTCCTAGCTAGGACGGCCAACCGTCCAGCCCAGGACGGCCATCAGGATGGTCGAGCCAATTTTGCAATTTTGGCAGGTTTGTGACTTTCCCACTTGTTTTGGCCAATTTGACTTATTTTTTTTGGAGGAATTCGAAGGGTTTCAGCTGGCAAACCCTAGGGGAGAGTTGTTCTAAGCCCTAGGATTGTTTTTAGATGATTAAATCTTAAACATTCAAGGTTTTGAACCCTAGCTCTATATATGCTTCATTATAGAGTTAGAGGAAAAAAGAGAGGGAGAATTCTAGGGTTTTGAGAAGGGGGCTACAGATCTGGTCCTCCATTGTTACACCGTTGAAAGGGCAAGAACTCAAGGCTAGGAGCTTTGAGAAAGGTAGCCAAGAAGGAGATTGAAGGGTAAATGCTCAACCATGGTCTTATTCTTTGATTTTTTATGTAAATCCTTTTTTTTTCTCCATTCTCATGTATTCAAGATGTATAATATATTTTTTTAGTTGCTTTCATATGTTAGAATAATATTGGTTATTACATGATGTTTGTTTAAATAAGCTTGCATGATTAAAGTTAGTTTTGTTGTTATCTTATGTTAGTATGCATGTCTAGGGTTCGTCATTTGAGATTTTTATGTTAGGATGCATGCCTAGGGTTAATTAGTTTTATCATAATTTTATGTTAGGATGCATGACTAGAGTTAGTTTTATTTGTGATTTTATGTATGTCTAGGATTATTGTTATTTTGTTATGATTTTATGTGAATATGCATGTTAGGGTTAGTTTTATTATTATTTTATGTTTAGCAAGCATGTTAGGATATTTTCCATTATGATTTTATGTGATTAGATGTGTTTAGGATTAGTTTTGCTATTATTTTATGTTAGTAATCATTTTTAGGATGAGTTTTTCATTATTTTATGTGTGAGCATGTTTAGAATAGGTGTTGATATGTTCATATTGTTATTTGAATCTCTTAATGTTTGATTGATGGTATTAATGATGATATGAATGTGTTAATATATTGTTCTTGATATGTGATGAGTCGTAAGTCAATTTTTTATGTTTTTCATGATTATTTGAACACTTGATATTGATTGAATGATTTGAATATATGAATTGTGTACGAGGGAGCGTGCGAAGGTAAGATCCTCCTCTTGTGTTTAAATTA
>JAESVK010070420.1:0-14961 GCA_017140935.1 Hamamelis virginiana
CTCAAGGATTTTCAATCCTTTTGGAAATTGCATTTCCAATTATCATATCATATCTTAATGTCACCCATATGTCATTCTTATAGATATTTCATCAATACTTCATGCATTTCACAAAATCTTATGGATTTGGGCCTCCAAAATGGGCTTTTCTCATTAGCCACCCTTCATAGGCTCACTCACCTCTATAATCTCCTTCATGGGTCTCACAAGCTCACCACATCAAATGTATTCATAATCATTTCATGATTACAAACTTGTTTACACAATCTTCTTATTCATTCATTTCTAAATCTCATGGTTTTCAACCAAAAAATCATCATTTCATGTGAACTTTCTTATTCACAATTGCTCAATTCTCACTTTGGTATGCACCAAATCCTCTTTATTTCTTATCAATTCACCAAATATCATTCAATCTCGATCAAATGCACTTTCTTAAATCAAATTTTGAAAGAAAATGAGTCAAAATTGGTCAAAATAGGCCAAAATGGTCAAAATTGGGCCTAATGGGCTTCAAAAACCCCAAAAAGTCAACATTTGACATCAAGGATGGATGACCATCCACTAGGGGACGGCCAACGTCCAAGGAGGACGGCCAATCGTCCACTAGGGGACGGCCACCCGAGCCTCTTGCTCCCTATTTAGGTGTTTTGACACCCATTTGCTCATCACTCCAAATTTCACTCATTTTGAGACTTTCTCTCTCTAGGATTTTCTAAATTCTCTCAAAAATCCATCACATTCAACTTCATTCTTCCCAAATCAATCTCTCAAACACCTCAAGTGTTGCTAATTACTCCAATTTGTGAATCAAAAACCTAGGATTTCATCCTTTCATTTCAAATTTGGGGATTCAAAATCCAAATACACATATACCCATTTTCTTCAAGTTCATCCTCTACCTATACTCATGGCAAATAGGTATGATTCAAAGTACCCATACATGAAAATGAAAAGCTATAAGGCACCATCTTATGATCCCAACAACACAAGCTTGCTATTGGAGCCCCATGATCATCTCTCTCATATCCATACTCTACAAAAGGTAAGCTTACTTTCCATGCTCTTTCATTGAATCATTGATGTCTAGATGCTTTGATATTGATCTTTGGATATTGTTTGATGACTTGTGTTCATGAAATTTGTATTTGGCAAAGCTTGGGAGCCGCATTTCATTAGCTTCACAAGCTTGAAATGTTGCCCACTAAGTGTCTGATAAAATTCCCAAGAGACTAGAATTTGATTTTTTTTATTTAAATTTCTCATGTCATGATTCAAATATGTTTTAAACATCATTTGGCTACTTTCAAAAACTTCATGACAAGTTTTCACAATCATTTTCAAAAATGTGTATACTAGGTGTTTGATAAAATGCCTAAAGGTAGACAATTTCAATTTTTTTTCAAAGCAATTCATCATATCACTTCTCATGTCATGATTTAAATGTGTTCCAAACATCATTTGAATATTTTTGAATTATCATGACAAGTTTTCATAATCATTTTCAAAAATGTGCACACTAAGTGTTTGTTAAAATGCCTAAAGGGGCAATTTTCAATTTTTCAAATCAATTCATCATATCATGATTTTTCAAATGTTTTCAAAATAATCATATCATGATAAGTTTTCAAAAATATTTCAAGTAATGCACATATAAAAAATTTTCATGAATTAAGACTTAGCCTAAAATGTCATTTCCATGGCTTTTACAAAACTTATGCTAAGTATTTATTCATGATTTTCAAAATTCTATTCTCTTAGTATTTTTATTTCCAATTCAATTTTCATGAAAAGAAGTCATGTGGCATTTTAAATGAATTATGCTAATTCTTGATGTAAAATTAAAAATACCAAAATCAACTACATTAATTATGGTATATTTTTTTTTGAATAACTCACCATTGACAAATCATTTGAGAAATAAAATTTGAACATTTTTTTGAAAATGTGCCATTTTGTGAATTAATTTTGTATCCTTGATTCAAAGAATTGGCATAATTTATCTTTATACCTCTAATCCATTAATCTTTATCTTTACAGCCAGAGTTCGACATCAGGACTCGGTCATCTTTACAGGGTATTATTGGATGGTGGGCCAAGATGGATACCCTCCAACCACATGTCAAAACCACTATTCGAAGGCTTGGTTTTGGATATTTCATCGACTCACTGTGGGTTGATACTATGGACAGACAGACTCTGATGGCCTTATTTGAGCTTTGGTGGAACACCACCAACACATTCCACTTTGAGTTTGGGGAGATGACTATGACTCCCCTTGACTTTACCATGATCACGGGGCTTTCCATTGGGGGTCGCCCTTTGGATTTCTATGATAGTACAAGCAAAACTCGACTTACCTAGATACCTATCTTGGGGCAGGCGATATTGAGATCGTGAAGAAATCAGTTCGTCGAAATACCCTCTTTAACACTTTTAGCAACATACCTGAAGGAGGAGATCCCGATCACATTGTACGGACTTTCCTTTTATACCTGTTTTCATGCACTCTTTTCGCAGGCACTGCTGATTTGGCACCTCTAGGCCTTCTTTCCAGTTTGGAGGATATTGAGACCATTTCTCAGTATGACTGGGGTGGTGCTGCCTTGGCCACCATGTATAGGACCATGTGCTGTCGGTCTCGAGGGGTATGTACCGACTTCGGAGGCTTGGGATTTGTCTGGGAGGTATACTCACTTATTTTAAAGAAAATATCATATCCTTCCCTTTATTAATTTTCTAACAAGGCACATATTCTGCAGGTATGGGCTCATGAGTATCTCGACCTGAATGGCCTTTCATTGATTGCTAATGACCTTTCTTGGCCAACCCTAGCTCGATATGCCCCAGATCGGCGAGTGAGTGCCATTGCCCACAAACATGATTATGCTTACAGTCGCGCCTTTCTTGCAAGGTTACGCTCTAATAAGGTAATCATTCTCATTTTTACTTTCCTCTCTCAATGCTCAAACTTCCTCTAATATACCCTATCCTCAGGTTAGGTGGAACCCTTGGCGTCATTGGAGGGGTACCATAAATGCTCAACTTAACTCTGTGATTGAGATGTCACATAAGAGAATTCTGTTTGAGGGGCCTTCTGGCAGGTACTAGTATATTGGGGAAAGAGTGCGTGCTCAGCTTTCTGGGTCTTATTCAGTTGCTCGCGTACCTCATGCACCTCCTCCCTCTATGAGACACACTGACAAATTGACAGGCCATGCCTTAGCAGATGCTATGGGTGGTGTATTTGCGGATGCTTTCCATCGTCCACATGAGGATTATCGCGCATTCTGTCAGCATTCTCTAATGCGTCCCTTAGTGTCAGGGTTTCCACCGACTGAGGTATTGAACTTCCTCTTGATTGCTTTACCTCTTTTCTCATATATTATTCCTCATATCTCTTTATTTGACAGGGCCGTCGAGCCCGAGGACATGCTTCCCATCCTACAGCTACTGTGGCTCCTAGTGAGGGCGAGTCTTCATCCTCTGCTCCTTTTTTGCCACCTGCCCCCCTGGCAGGTGCAAGTCATTGAGGATGGCAGCTTTGTTCAAAGACCAATCACTCGAGTGCCTTATAACAAATATCCACATATTGATCCTTCTTACACTTCGGTAATCATCATGCTTTCACCTTTTGTCATATGTAGCTTTCTCTCTCCTAACATTTTGAATCTTTTGACCTTTCAGGTGCCTGTACTATATGCTGAGGAATTGTTGGCATATAGTGCATCATTGACTAAGGAACTTCAAAGTATGAATCTTGATGCACATAATGCGAACATAGCTGCACAGGTAATTTTCTCTCTACTCTTTCAATCACTGATAATCTCACCCTTCACCAATCTCACATAAGCTTTGTCTTCCCAGGAGCACCAGGGATCAAGAGAGGATCACGAGGCATCGGGTTCACGGGGAACGAGGAAATCATCCCGGCGGAGATGATTTTGTACTATTAGGACTTTAGGAGACCTGCTTAGGGTTTCCATGTAACTCTCTCTCTCTATGTATGCACTAAAAACCCTGATTGTTATGCGATTTTATCCTAATGAGAATACAAATATGTTTCAATTGCTTTTTTTGGTTCAATTTTATCCCGAAAATAGGTCAAAACTTACGAAAATTGAGCGAAAAGTCAAACTGGGCGTCAAAAGGTCTCGAAAAAGTCAAAATTAGGCAAAAATTGGGATCGGGGATGGATGATCATCCCTTTATGGACGGTTGGCCGTCCCTAGGGGACGGTTGGCCGTCCTTTGGGGGATGGTCATCGACCCTGGTTCCCATTTTTTAATTATTTTGACGTTTTTTAATCTTTTGAGTGTTCTACTTCGCCTCTAACTCGATTTCTTTGCCAAAAAGCTATAAAAACACACCTCTATGCTCACTTTCATCACACTAAACGCAATGGAAGCTCTTAATTTGATCGTCAACCTATTCGTAGCAAGAATGCAGGCAGAAGACAAGAAGGTGTTTGCACGGTTCAGCTTGACTTCGTGGTTCTTTATTTGTCATGTGAAGCTTGAAGACAAGCTTCTTAACTCTGTGATCCACTTTTAGAACTCTGATCTTCATGTATTTCGCTTCAACTGTGAAGAGGTATGTCCTTTATTTGAAGAGTTTTGTGCTTTATCGAATATCTCTGTTAATGGTCCTTTCATCTTTCCTACCATTCGTCGAGGTTACTTCCAAACCTTTTCTTCTCTCTTTGAACTCTCGCCTAGGGAAGCTTCTTCATATATCCATGAAAATTCCATTGACCTTCTCAAACTAGCTTCATTTTTCTTGAGGGAAGGGAGAAAACTACTAGCTCTTCCTAGGCCTACCCAGTATGCACTCGCCTTATGCATAGTGGGTTGTTTCCTTGTTTCGAACGGAACCACTTTCATACCTATTAAAACATGTGAACTCATTCTGCCATTGTCGAAGTCTCATAACATTATCCCTCTGGTGCTAGCTGAAACTCTAAACGGGCTTGCCCACTTTTACTCCAACTCTGCTTTTTGCATTAGGGGTAGCCCCATTCTTCTTCAGATGTGGTTGGTTGAGAGACTCAAGCTGATCACTCCTTTTGATGGGCCCAAACACTTGTCCCATTACTACTGTTCGCATAAGCTTTTGTTTCTTGAGCGTCGCTCGATTCAGGACATGATCATCTTCTTCTCTTCTCTGACTTGGAGAGATATTCAGTGGCATGTGGCTATATGGGACTGTGGTGAAGAGTATGTACTACACACTTCGGGATGTTGTCAGGTGAAGCTTATGGGCCTAAAGCATACATCATTTTACTGGGTTTCTTGTGTGCTTCGCCAGATGGGCCGTGCTCAAATCAATCTCCCTATCAAAGGGCATGTTCATGGGGTAGAGGAGGCTACTCCTTCTTTGATATCATGGGCTACGAAGAAATGGGCTTCGGGCTTATGTTTGAGTCAGGTAGTGGATCGAAATGGGCCTTTTAGGCTTGATGGGGAGTATCGGGCTTGGCTTAAGCAAGATTCGGGTTCAAAGGTACATGCTATGAAGGATAAGGTTCAAAGCCTCGTTTATGATTCCCGAGTTACAGCTCAATCAGCAGGTTCGTCACTTCCACCAGATGCGTCACGAGTTAGGACAACTAAGAGAAACAGGGGAAATGAGAATGAAGCCCAAGCCCGCAGAGCGATAAGGACTTAGATTAGATTAGGGATTTTTTTTTATTTTTTCTAAGCAATGTAAGATTTGAAGAAAATAGGAATTATGAATACTTATGGCATGTAATAAATCTTTCAAAAGGTTTCTACCCTTTATGGATGAATAAATATCAATTTTATTAAAATCTCAACAAATATCCTTTAATAATTACAATTGAACCAGACTCTTGATGTTATTACAAGAAATAGACTGCAGCCAAAGTAACTTTATGGGTTGCCTACGTATCCCCGTCCTTGATGCATTCACTTGTCATTTTTCCTTAACTCTTTATGATATTTGGGGAATCAGGTCTTCGTAGTTCATGAATCAAATTGAAGAAGTCCATTTTTTCTTCTCTGTCTTTTTACTTGCTCTAACTTTTGCCTAAGCAGCCTTTTCAGGTTTTCTACTTAGCGAGCTTTTTTTTTATTTATATATTTTTTTTTGTCTTTTGAATGCCCTAACTTTTTCCGAGGCATCCCTTTCAGGTTTTCTACCTAGTGGGCTTTTTTTATTTTTTTTATATATGGTACTTCTTCAATTGATCCAAATTGGTAGGTTGAGAGAATTCCTTCCCATCAATGTCTGCAATCTTTACAGCTCCGCCTGACAGTATTTCTCTGATGATGTAAGGGCCTACCCATGTGGGCTTGAACTTTCCTCGCGGGTCATGGATCGGTGCTCGGATCTCTTTTAGTACTAAATCTTCTTTCTTCAAACCTCTGTGCTTCACTTTCTTACCAAACGCCTTGGTTATTCTTCTTTGATACCCCTGAATGTGGTAAAGTGCCATCAATCGCCTTTCATCTGATAGAGCTAACTCTTCATACCGGTTCCTGACCCATTCTACCTCTGCCAGTTGACTCTCCATGGCGATCCTTAATGACGGGACCTCTAACTCTATAGGCAATACTGCTTCCATTCCATATACGAGTGAAAAAGGTGTAGCCCCGGTCAATGATATAATGGAAGTACGATATCCCCACAGTGCCAATGGTAATTTCTCATGCCAGTCATTGTAAGTCTCGGTGGTCTTTTTCAGAATTGACTTGAGATTCTTGTTTGCTGCTTCAATAGCCCCATTTGTCTGTGGTCTATAGGGAGATGAGCGATGATGCTTGATACTATACTTCTGTAAGAGCGCTTCAGTTTCTTTTCGAAAATGCTGTCCATTATCAAAGATGAACACATGGGGCACTCCATACCGGTAGATGATATTATTCTGTATGAATCTTGCTACTTGCTTAGCATTCAATGTCTTGTAGGATGCAGCTTCTACCCACTTGGTGAAATAATCTATGGCGACCAGGATGTACTCATGTCCATTTGATGTTGCGGGGGTTACCTTGCCAATGATGTCAATGCCCCATGCTGCAAATGGCCATGGTGAAGACATGGTAGTGAGTGGCATCGAGGGTTGATGTTTTCCACTTGCAAACACTTGACATTTATGACACTTCTTGACATGTAGATGGCAATCTCTCTCCATAGTTAACCAATAATATCCTAGTCTCACAATCTTTTTGGCTAGCATGTATCCATTCATATGCGGAGCCCCAGCCCCTTCATACACTTCCAACACTATCTTTTCAGCTTCTTGTTCATTGACGCACAGCAGATGCACCCCTTCGTGTGATCTCCGGTATAGCTTCCCCCCACACAAGATGTATAGACTGGCTAACCTTCTTATGGTTTTTCTGTCTACGGATGATGCTTCTTTCGGATATTCTCATTTTTCTACAAATTGCTGAATGTCATAGTACCATGGTTTTCCATCATTCGGCTCTCCTTCTTGGATAACACCACAGTAGGCTGGCTCTTCTCGAGACTCGATAATGAGAGGAGTTACACCTTTGTCTTTAGGGATATTTACCATGGATGTTAGAGTGGCTAAGGCATCTGCAAACTTATTCTTTAATCTGAACAGATAAAAGAAGTCAATTCGACGGAATTCTTTCACCAAGGCCTCTAAATATTCATGGTAAGGCAATAACTTCTTTTCCCGAGTCTTCCATTCTCCTCTAGTCTAGCATATGATCAAGGCGGAATCTCCATATACTTCCAATTCTTCCACACCCAATTCCAAGGCAGCTTCCAATGCTAAGATACAGCCTTCATATTCAGCTATATTATTAGTAGCATCGAAGGATAACCTGACAGATAATGGTATCAAGTTACTCTCTGGCGTGACTAACAACACGCCTATTCCACATCATCTCTTATTATGAGCCCCATCAAAGAATATTTTCCAAGGCTCGTTATTCACTTCTAGAATCTCTTCATCGAGGAAATAGTACTCAGACAGTCTTTCTACTGACGATGGATGCTCTGCTAAAAACTCTGCCACTGCTCTCCCTTTTACTGATTTCTGCACCACATATTGAATATCGAACTATGATAATAGCAATAACCAACGGGCTGTCCTATATGATAATATTGGCTTCTCCAATAAGTACTTCAGGGGGTCCATGCGACTAATGAGTTGTGATTGTACCCCAATCATACCATTCAACTATGGTATTACTATGTTCTCTTATATATATAATTGTTTAATAAATAGCGTTTTATATGAATATCTGTACAATTGGGTTTAAATCTCTGTTTCAAGAAATATGTGCAGATTACATTAAATAAAGTCGTCACCGATGAAGCCCTGAAGAGCATCTCGAATCAAAGGAACGTCCGAAAAGGATCCACAGCAGCCGGGGGAAGTACCAAAAGAGCAGGCGTTGAATTCTGCAAGAAAAGTCAAAGTTTGACCTTGACTATCGATAGCCAAGATGCGCTATCGATAGCGCCTCTATCGATAGCGCACCTTCGCTATCGATAGCCAAGGGCGGCTGCGGGCATAGAAGATATTTTGGGATATTTTGAGGGCATTTTGGTCTTTTACCTTTTCCTTCTATAAATAGAAGTGTAAAGACGACGTTTTGAGGGTTCATGACTTAAGCTCTGAATCATTACTCTGCTATTTTAATTCAAATTACAGTTTATTTTCGCATTTTATTCGGTAGTTTCCATTTTCAGCAATTTCCAATTCTGCCATTTTTCTTTCAATGCCTGGCTCAATTCTCACTTGAGGATTGTTCTATCCGATTAAGTCTTTAATTTCAGTAATTTCCGATTCTGTTATTTTCCTTTTTATGCATGGCTCAGTTCTCACTTGAGAACTGTTCTTTACTTTTTCTGTCTTTTTCTTTATTTACTTAAGTCTTTTCTTTTCTTTATTTACTTCAGTCACTTTTCTTTATTTATTTCTGCCATTTTCCTTATTTCTTCAGTCATTTAATTACCGCTTTTATTTCTTTTTCCATCCCGTGAACCCTTAAAGCTTGTCCTGGATAAAGGATATTCTCCTCCAGTGATGTGTAGCTAATACTCCAAGCTTGGGTGAGGATGAAGTTGGATTCATTTTACAATCCTATTTTATAAACATCCCTCTATTTGTATTATGTGATTGCATAGTTGTGAAGGTTTTACCGCACACTATTGCCAAATATAATATCATATAATTGTACATCTGTGATTGCAATTACATAATTATGCAATGGTTCTTATTGGTGTGAATACAAACCAGCATGCTTTATTCCTCATTTAAGGTGGATAGCGATATTCCATTCTTTTCCGGGATAAACTTGCCGGTCCTGTATTCATAATCTTTTTGGGACTTCCTTCTTGTAGTTGGAAGAACCACCATACATAATTACTATAGTGAGGATTTTATAAACATAAATTGTTTAATTGATATTCAATGGGCTTCTCACCCAAGTTCCGCTCAATCCACCAACTTAACTGCATTTTTTACTAAGTTTTATTTAAAAACTGAGTTTTCGCTTCGACCCAATCGGAGCATTTACCACCAACCAATTTAATTGACAATATTCTTTCCACTTGAATTGAGTCTAAAAAGTCTTTTAGTATAAACCTGCATTTCCCAGTGGTTCGACACCCGTGCTCACTAGTCACAATCGAATTGAGATTAATTGTCACGCGGTTTTATAAATTATTAATCTTGATCGTTGACGAGGAATAATCTCCCTCGTCGATTGAGTCGATCAAGTTGTACTTGAAAAGACATCATGTAATGGCGGAGCTTTTGGGTAACCCACACCAATGCCACACATGTCTTCTCTAATGCGTCGTATTTAACCTCATCATAGTCAGTCATCTTCTTGCTCAAATAGTACACCGCATTCTCCTTTCTGGATTCTGGTAGATACTGAGCTAACATAGCTCCCATCGCAGTTACAGTGAGTGCTAAATAAAGTAGCAAAGGCTCACCTTGCCGCGGGGGAACTAAGATTGGTGGGTTGCTCAAATATCTCTTGATGGTTTCAAAGGCTTTTTGGCATGCGTCATTCCACTTCGTGGGCACATCTTTTTTAAGAAGCCTAAAGATAGGCTCACAAATTATGGTCAGTTGTGCTATGAATCCACTGATAAACTGCACTTTGCCTAAGAATCCTCAAATCTCTTTTTCTGTCTTTGGCGGTTGCATCTCCGTGATGGCTTTGATCTTTCCCGGGTCGACCTCTATCCCTTTCTGAGTGATCATAAATCCCAACAACTTCCCCCAGTTACTCCGAAGGCGCACTTTTGGGGATTCAATCTCAGGTTATATTGCTTAATTCTTTGAAGGAACTTACCTAGAGCCTCAAAATGACCTTCTCGATCCTTAGACTTCACGATCATGTCATCCACATACACCTCAACTTCCTTATGAATCATATCGTGTAGTAAGGTGGTTGCCATTCTCTGATAGGTAGAACCAGCGTTCTTTAGGCCAAATGACATAACTCGATAACAGAAGGTCCCCTATTGAGTGATGAAGGAGGTTTTCTCCATATCTAGAGGGGCCATCTTTATCTGATTATAACCCGAGAACCCATCCATGAAGGATAACAGAGCATGACCGGCGGTACTATCTACCATGATATCTATGTGTGGCAACGGAAAGTCATCTTTAGGGTACGCCTTGTTTAAATCTCGGAAATCTACGCACATTCTAACCTTCACATCCTTCTTAGGTACCGGCACAATGTTAGCTAACCACTCGGGGTACTCTACTACTTGGAGAAATCCAGCGTTCATCTGCTTCACTACTTCATCCTTGATTTTCAGTGCCCACTCCGGCTTCATTCTCCTCAATTTCTGCTTCACTGGCTTAACCCCCGGATTAGTAGGGATAAAATGTTGTACTATATTGGTGTCAATCCCTGGCATATCTTTGTACGACCATGCAAATACTTCTATGTTTTCTCTCAATAATTCTACCAATTTTTCTTGTTCTTGTGGTGACAGAGTTGCCCCAATGTTAATTATCTTAGGCGATTCATTAGATCCTAAATTAACTGATATTAATTCATCCACATTAGGTCGAGCATGTTCCACTTCCCTTCGTTGTTCAAACTCAGGGGGAACATTCTCTCTAGGATCTATGTTCATGCCATGTACACCCATAGAAGATAGAAGGGATAAGCTGCAAATGCAAAGAATGAAGAAAAATGAATACTTAATTGATTATGAAGAAAGAGGGATAACAAAAACTAAGCTATCATTCGCCTCTTAATAAGGGATGGATGATTTTATTGAAAAAAGAAAAAACAAGAGTCCTATTCTACAATCCTATGAAAAAAAGGTATAGAAATCCTACAAGCTATCATCTGATGGGAGTGAATCTTCTGCGACCGAGTCTTCAACTCGAGGCTCATACTCAAGGCTCCAGTTGGTCAATGGATTGGAGGTTTCTTCAATGAGGTGGATAGGATCGGGTTCATGAACATGTTCTTCGATGCAGGTGATCTCTTTGAACATAGCCCCTATGGCGACTTCATCAATATGGTCGACCCAGTCAAACTCTATACGCTCTTCGGCTGTGATGGTAGTTGGAGAGAGAGGTAGTGGAGTGTTGAAGAAGATTTCAAACCCAGGAACTCTAGCTTTCTGATCTTCAAGGTAAATGGGCTCAGGAACCCACAATAAGGGAAATCATCCCCTTCTTTGACAAAGGCCCCTTCAGAGTGGGCCGGTAAGGTTTCAGAGTGAGATTAGGGACTCGTCCCTCTTCTTTGGCCAACTGTCTCTCTCTTCTTTTCTGTGCCATCTCTTTTCTGTCAACTCTGGTACTTTGATAGTCCAATCCGAAAGGATAAATTGCTGAGGGATACTCGATGGGGCCAAGCGTGCCTTGATGACGACGACCTAAGCCCATTCCTGGAAAGAAGCTGATTGTTCCACAATCAAGCTTCGTTTTATAGCATTCGAGGCTGACATTGAGAGTTTTTACACTGTAAGTACTTTGATTTGGTTGGTTTTTAGTCTTATGTATGTTTTTGTCTCTTGTAGGTTATTTTTCGCCTAAAAACCGAGTTTAGCAACCTAAAGAGAGCACTTGAATGAAGTGGAGCAAAGGTAGCATGCCAGGATGATCACCGAGCACGAAAAGCAGCAAATTCGAAGAGAAAATGCAAAATTACCCCAAGCCTATCGATAGGACACCATCCCAATCGATAGGGTAGCTCTCAGGATTGAAACTCTGCAGGATTTTTACAGCTGCACACATCACCTATCGATAAGGCACTAGGCCTATCGATAGGCCTATCGATAGGGCTCTAGGCCTATCGATAGGTCTAGGCTCGGGCAGTTTCCTAAATTGTTTAGAACTCTATTTTAGCAAGTCTTGATATGGTAAATCGGCAGAGCTCGGCAGGGAAAGACTTGCACACTATTTAAACACTTTTAGAAGTCTGAATCAGGGTTCCGACTTATCACAGATTCACATATAGCCTCTGCTACACTTCATCATTCTTTTTGGGGAATCTCTATCTCATCTCTCTCATACGATTCGACTGGGATTTTGGCTGCACATGGAAGGAACGAAGACCTCCGGTGATTCAACCCCGACTATGAGCAACTAGACTCCTTTCCTTGGGTGTAGATGAAGCTTGGTTAGTGGTTTTGTTATGCATTTATTAAGGTTTAAGGTTTTGTAATGGGTTTATGACATTTGTACAACTTTGAGAGATTGCCATTTTATGCAATCCGCTCTTTAATGATTCTTTTATATTTTAATATGAATGTTTTCTGTGATTCCATTCATATTGGTTGTGCAAAAGTATTGATTGAATACGTTTGAGTTCATTAGTTTGTTCATGCCTAACTAGGATAACCTGTGCATGCTTCGCCTGACAGGTTATACCTTATTTGGATGAGTTTACTATATGAACATAAGCATAATATATTTTTGATGATTTATTCTTGTAGTTTTGATCACCATCGATCATACACAATTGCGAAACCTTTACGTTAATTATATGCATAATAATTTCCTAACTTAAGTGGATTCGAAACCCGAGGTTTCTTTTAATTTGATTTAATCAACAGTTAATTTCATAGTTTTCATAAACAACCAACTCTTCAAATCAAGAAATCGTTTGGTAACTAAAATCGGATTCATAATAACTTCTCGTAACTCAGCCATTAGTCCATGTGTTCGACACCCGTGCACTGATTACTTTTCTAAACGAATTGAGGTTTTAAGCACGAGTACTTTATAAATTTAAATATTGATCACAAACAAGGAAATTACCTCCCTTGTTTGGACCGATCAGAAGCCCATATTTTTCATGATCTGACCCACTTGCATATCCACGTTTATCTTGAGTGGATTGTGGATGATGTTTATCCGTCTCGATTTATCCTTCTTTATTATCCTTCTCTATTATCCACGTTTATCCTTCTCTATTATCCACTCAAGATTGGGGTTTTTGAAAAAAGGATGAGAGTTTGTAAAAAACTAGGAGTCGCCACCTTATTTTTAGGGAACAAGGAAACCACAAAAAGAGTTTTATTTTCAATAAAACATTGACCCCATATTTTGGAAAAGCATGGTCTTTTGAATCAAAGTTGGATTCGGGGGGCTAGGTTATGAAGTGGGAAGGTTCCAAGGAACTCCTTGTAGGCACCTACCTCGCCCTAATTAAAGGTCTCCTAATTAAGTTTGGGCTTTATCAAAATCTTTTCAAAACAATCCTAGTATATCTAATCAACCACAAAATATGAATAATAATATATAATAATAATAATATATAGTACAAAAGTATACACAATCCTAAGGGTCTTAGGAGACTAGAAGTCAACCTAAGATTGGACTTGCGCCCTATTGACTGCCTCCGTACCTTATCAATTGCTTGACAAAGATCAAAGTCCACGTAGTTCGATTACCCTAGGATTCTCCTATTGTAATAAACCACATAATCGTAAAGATTCTATCTTATCTTGGACTCTAGCTTCGAGAGTTTGAGTTTTGATCAAAACACTTGTTATGAGAGATGGAATTTCATTCCATTTTTGAATTCTTTCAAAATCACTTTTTAGAATTATTCTCGAAGTAGAATCCTAAGTAAAGTAGAACTCTATTCTTATTGTAATTTTTACAACAAAGAAGAGTCCTAAGTGGGGTCAAGTGACCCCCTTAATCCTAGGGTTTCTAGCTAATCCTAGGTTAGTCTAAATACCTAAAATACTAAGATATGCATGCTGAAATTTCTGGAAAATAAATAAAAAATATAATCAAGAGTGCAAATAATGCATGAAAATGTCCAAAATGCAAATCTAAGTTAGCTATGTGAACCTAGTCGTGTTTTTATGTTGATTTTGGCTTAAAAAGTGAGTTTTAATACACTTTTAGGTCACTTTAAATCCATGGACAGATTTGAAAGTAATCAAGAAGTGTACTTAAAACCCTAAAATAATGAATAAAAAAAAAATGAAAATATGCACTAAATGCAACCTAATATGCATATTAAACTACCATCAAAACTTTGCATTTAATCATAAGGGAAGAGACTCACCTTTGCATGCTCCCTCGAACACATTTTATATATCAATCGAACATCCCAAGTGGTAAAAAAATAAACCATAATAAGAACAATACTAATACTTAACTTAAATAGGCTAACAACCTAAGACTTAAACATGCATTCCTATACACTAAAAATCCTATTATGCATATAAAAAAAAAAGATTCTAAATATGAACGTTTAATCCTAGATACTCAACCCTAATATGGGATGATAATATAAGAATGGAAGAAGAGAAATATGCATATAAAAATAAGCTAGCCTATCATGCATACTAAAGAATTATGAAGCCTAAACTATGCATGCTAATAATGAACTATATCCTATGCATACTAACAATGAACTAAACCCTATATATTCTAAGGAAATAAAACCTAACCTAGCATGATCATAAAAGAAGAAGAAGAAGAAGAAGAAAAAAAAAAAAAAAAAAAAA
>JAESVK010070422.1:0-29353 GCA_017140935.1 Hamamelis virginiana
TTTGAGAAATTCTAAACTCTCAAATAATTAATTATATTGGTTTTTTTTTGTATATTTTACAGAGAATAAATTTTTAAGAAAATTTACAATTTCATCCCTTCAACTTACACCCATTTACAAATTGCACCCTTATAATTTTTTGGAGAAATTATACTTTGCCCCCTTGAATTATAGGTCGTTTTCATGTTGGCTCCTTATGGCCGGTTTCGATTGCATCAACGTACCCCATAAACAATTTGATTGTATCAAATTACCCCCTTCTATAAGTTAACCAATTGTTTCTTTCACTGAAAAATGATGTCAGACTTGTTATTTTTTTTATGCAATATTTATCCTAAACTGTTAATGTGTCTATACGCATATTGGTAAAATTTCATAATTTTTCTCAACATATTTTAATTTTTATGAATTATTTTTCCATACAGTAAATAAAATTCATAATAAATATAATATATTGAGAAAAATCATGAAATTTCACCAATATGCATACTTATAGACCTATTAGCAATTTAGGATAAATACTGTATCAAAAAATTACAAGTCTAACACCATTTTTCAGTAAAAAAACTCACAAAATGGGGTAATTTGAATATGTTAATAGTTAAGGAGGCACATTGATGCAATTGAAACTATAGGGGCCAACGTGAAAACGGCCTATAGTTTAGGAGGTAAAGTGTAATTTCTCCTTCTTTTTTTCAAACATATTGACCCTTAATAGTTTTAATTGATTTGTGACACTTTTCACCTTCCGTCAGTAACCAAATTTAACATACAATATTTACTTATACTTACTACTGAACTAATTATTATTGGCTTAATTTTTAATCATAAGTAATGTTTGGTAAAATATAGTAGTTTTTATCCATTTATACCATTTATCGTAAATTTTTTCTTGAGAGGAGAAATAAATTTGCCAAAATTAATTTATAAATAAAAAATATAAAAATTTATGGAAAATTTGAGAATGCCCCAAAATTTATATCACTAAAAAGCAAGTCAGTTCATAATATTTTATTTTAAAATGTCAAATGGTCGAATAATAGAAAATGTCATAAATTTAAATTATAGAGGCTCAATGTGATTGTGAAAAACATAAGAATATCATGTGTAAAATGAATGTAAGTTGAAGGTGTATATATATATATATTTTGGGGGTAGGAGGCTTACAAAGCTGTGGCATGGAAACTCTAAAAGAATAGATTTGAGATGAAAAATTTCTTATGTATCGATTTGAATGATTCAATAATATCCATTTGTACAAGACAAGTCCAAAGTTTTCTCAATCATTTTGCTTGTAAATTAAATGACCAAAAAAAAGAAATTGTTAGAAATTAGGATCCAATTTAATAACTTAACTTACCAAGTAGAGAGTCTCTAGAACTTATTAACCAAGCTTGGGTAGTGTGAGAAACTGATGTAGGACAAATCTTTCAACACTCCCCCTGGTTGTATATGCGGGCGATGAAACTTTGAGCCATCCCACCCAAGACCTAGCTCTGATACCATGTTAGAAACTAGCGTCCAACTCAATAACTTAAGTTATCAAGTAGAAGGTATCTAGAACTTATTAACCAAGTTTGGGTGGTATGAGAAGCCGGTGTGAGACAAATCTTTCAACAAAAAAGATCTGAAATTTTGATATATATATATATATATATATATATATATATATATATATATATATACAGAAACGATCCATTAAGGACCGGTCCTTATCTTACAGTAAGGTACATTCACCATTAGAATAGGTATTTTGAAAAACTGACCGTTGGATTGGATAATCTTCTTATTTATATCGTGTCTGCAAAAAATCACAATGATCCAACCATCAGTTTTTAAAATACAGACGGTTAAACAATTGTTACAACATCCAACGGTAAATACTGTTCTAATGAAAATGAACTATATTTTGAAAACCAATGATCGGAACACTGTGATTTTTGGCAGACATGACATACATGAGATTATTATCTAATCCAACGGTCGGTTTTTCAAAATACCTATCCTAAGTGAGAAAATGCTGAATGGACCTTACTGTAAGATAAGAACCGGTCCTTAATGGATCGTTCTGTATATATATATATATATATATATATATACACAGAGGTGCTATTGTCAGGTGCCCCTAATGCATCTTACATCAGGTGCCCTCTTGTAGAGCCAATTGCACTGTAAATTTTAGAAAAATGAACGTTAGATTAGATATCCTTATAATGTATGTCATGCCTGCCAAAAATCACAGTGATCCAACGGTTGACTTATGAGAAAATAGACTGCTAAAAAACTATGACTTTTTAAATTGCACATTTCTAAATAGAGGACACTTGATGCAAGAAGATAAGAGAGGACACTTGATCCAATGGTTGACTTATGAGAAAATAGAGGACACTTGATGCAAGAAGCATCAAGTGCACCTGATATTAGCACTTCTGTATATATATACAATTTTGATCCTGTAAGGACGTCCTTTCGCTCTTATCGTAAGGATGTCTTCACAGGGAGTGGTATTTTTGAAAAATCGAACATTGGATTAGATAATGTTTATATGTATGTCATGTCTGACAAAATCCACAGCGATCCAACGATTGGTTTTTAAAATATAGTCATTTAAACAACTTTGACAGCATCCAACGGTAAATACTGTCAAAGCATTTTACGGACTGTATTTTGAAAACCGATTATCGGATCGCTGTGATTTTTGGCAGACATGACATTCACAAGAAGATTATCTAATCCAACGGTCGATTTTTCAGAATATCATTCCTATGGCTTCCAAAATGGACGTCCTAACAGGATCGGAACCGTGTATATATATATATATATATATATATTATGATTTGTGTGTGTGGTTTTCTTTTTATTTTTTCCACAGATCACCAACTATGCATATTATATCGAAAAATACATCCACCTCTCGTTTGCTGATGTATTGCTTGATAATTCAGAGAGACAAACCTTGTGAAAATTACTAAATTTATCCTTAATAATAATACATAATACTAGAACTTGAATCTAGGCGTTTCTCTAAAATGACAGAATTCGCAAACCAAAACATGCCATTAAAATAAGCAAATAATTTAATTTGAGAAATTCTAAAATCTCAAATAATTAGCAATATTAGTTTTTTAGTATATTTTATTCTACTAATAAAATCTACACAGAACAATTTTTTTTTAATAGAAAATTTACAATTTCATCCTTCCAACTTACACTCATTTATAAATTGCACCTTTCTAAATTTTTTTTTTTCAAACATATTGACCCTCTGTAGTTTTGATTTGTGGCACTTTTTATCTTTCATTAGTATATAAGCAAATTTAATGTACAATATTTACTTATGCTAAACTAATTATTATTAGCTGAATTTTTAATCATGAGATGTTTGGAAACATGAAGTAATGTTCGGCAAAATCTAGTAGGTTTTAATCAAAATGTTGGGAACATGAAGTATGTAATGTTCGGTAAAATCTAGTAGTTTTTATCCATTTATATTATCTATATATCAAAATTTTTCTTAAGCAAAGAAATAAATTCACCAAAAATAATGTATAAAATAAAAAGAATATAAAAATTTATGGAATGACCGAAAATTATATGAGAATTGGATGCCCCAAAAATTTATATCACTAAAAGAACAAGTCAGTTCACACTATTTTTCTGTCAAAATATCAAATTGATATTGATATAAGCTGTCACAAATTAAAATTATAAGGGTTTAATATGTTTGAAAAAAAAAAAAAAACAAAAAAAAATGGAAACTCTAAAGGAATGGAACTCCAAAAGAATAGATTTGAGATTATATATATATATATATATATATATATATATATATATATATATATATATGAGTAATTTTCTTATGAGGACTTCCTTATATGAGGACTTGGTTTTTTACTAGATGAGAATTTTGGAAAATCGACCGTTGGATTAGATATTCTTCCATTGTATGTCATACATGCCAAAAATCAAAGTGATTTGACTGTCGGTTTTTAAAATACAGACAGTGAAAAACGGACTGTTAAATATTGTCATAGTTTTTCACGGTCTGTATTTTAGAAACTGATTGGTAAACAAATCTCCTTTGTTTGATCTTTGCCTTTTCAAATTCAGATTCAGATACCCATATAGCAAAGTAGCAAATTTGCAAGAAAACAATTTATAAGTGTGCAACAAATTAGAACATGGCTAAATAAAGTTGTGTGAAGTTGGTCCAATTAGATAGTTCTCAAAACTGTTAATGAGGTTCTTAGTGTCACCCCCAAAAACAAAAATTTAGAAAAAAAAAAAAAAAAAAAAATGGGAAAATTTATCCTTTTTTTTTTCCTCTGTTTTGGTTTAATTATCCAGGTAAAGAAGTTTTTAGAATTTTGAAAAGAAAAAAAAAATGAAAAAAGGGAAAGTTTATCTAATTTTGGTTAATTAAACCAAAACAGAAAAAAAAATTTTGAAAAATATATGATTGAAATAAATTTCATAAATTCAGCTAAACAGCATAAAATTTAGAAAAAGTAATTCTATTTGTACTGTCTTTAGGATCCCAACTACCCTAATTCAGACCCTACCCCAATCACATAAGTGTGTCATGGGTATGGATCTCAACCCATATGAGTGAGTTGGCCGAGCATTTCTAAGAGTTGAGACAAATAGTTTTGTGAAATACAACCAAAAAGCTTGCAATTATTTATTTATTTACTAAAAATGAAGAAGAAGTCTAACCAAATATATAATTATTTTGAAAACCTAAACGGTTTGATTATTAGTGCTCTTCACACATTCTCCATTTCAGTTTTGTGAAATGAAATTTGCATGATAATCACACTATCTGTGCATTTCATCTTGCATATCCACACAAACACCTCATCTATAAAATGCAGTAGAAGGTAAAATGCAAAATTCATCAAGTCACAGGATCCCAACTCAACCCACTTTACTATCGATCAATTCCTCATCTTATATGTTTTGTTTATTATCTTCCCACATTATAAGGTGTTAGAGGAAACTAAAATTTGCATAATGACCCCATTTTCAGCAATCATGGGAAGCTCTATATCATGCCATATATCAGGAGGGATATGTTAATTTCTGCTGGAAAATCAATTGCCCATGCTTGTTCTTAAGAAGCTGGTTGATGTTGAGGGCAATCATGGAAAGGTATATATATAAATTTGTTGGTCTCGTGTTCCATATTCCTTGAATTGGTAGCATATATGTTGTATATTAGCAGTTTTTATTTGGTTGTATTATCACATGTTTTTTTATATTTATTCAACAAAAAACTTATTCTTGTATGATTTTAACTTGAAACTTTTACTAATGTACAGGATAAGGAAGATGTCAACAAGCTCATTCTCAAGTTTTGGTCCTTGAAGGAGATGAAGATTGGCAAATGCTTGCATGTTTTGGATGTATATAGGAAGGGCTTATGTCAAGGTCAACCAACTGGGCCAGAAGCTACCAGCCAGGAAGGTACGGATGAGATCATCCGGTCGGCAACAGAGCTTGATGGAATTACATTCCATAAAAGTCAAACTAATGGCCTCAGAGATATCACACTAATGGTGGTATCCTTAGTCTCCCTCTCATTGTTGTCGATGATGCTATTGAATCAATCTTCTTAAACCTAATGGCCTTTGAGCGTTTTCATGTTGGGGCAGGCAATGATGTTACATCCTACATCTTTTTTATGGACAATATTATAGAAAGTTCTAGAGATGTCGCGCTCTTGCATAACAGATAAATAATCCAGAATGCCATTGGAAGCGAGAAAGCTGTTGCTAATTTGTTCAACTCCATCTCTAAGGATATAACACTCGACCCAAAAAGCAGTCCGGGTAAAGTGCATAAAATGGTCAATCACTACTGCAAGAAGCGGTGGAATAAGTACCGCGCCAATCTCTATCATACCTACTTTAGATCTCCATGGGCTATTCAATTCTCCCAGTTATTGCTTTAATTTTCCTTTTTGCCTTGACCATACTTCAAACTATATATACAGCTTATGGATACTATCATCCTCCTAGTTAACTTCAATTTTCTCTCTGTTCCCCTCCTATATATATTCATCACATGATCACCCATTCCCAGCTGCCCATTTCATTCCTTGTCACTTGATCGACTACTTGCAGAGAATACACATTAAGGGCAACAAACCCTATCTTTGTATCTTTTCCCTCTTTGTTTGTTTGTTTGTTTGTTTTTTACTGCATTTTGGGTCATGAGAGGAAAAGGAAGCAGAGAAGAATGGACACAATCTATATATCTTCCATCAACAACTCCAGCATTGTGTTTATTTTGTTTTGATTACTTGCATATGGATTTTAACTACACAAATTTTTGATGATTTGTCGGTACGTGTGTGGTTTTGTTAAAAAAAAAATATTGTTACTGAATTGATTTGAATGATTCAACAATATTTTGTTCGTCTCTAGACTACCCTTAATTTCTATATATACATTTGTTGTACAATGCAAGTTCGAAGTTCTCTCAATTATTGTCTCTGCAAAGTGCATGACCAAAACAAAAGGATGATGCTAATTGCTAAGTGGTCTGAAATTTAAATTATAGAGGTTCAATGTGATTGTGAAAAACATTAAAATATCTTGTGTAAAATGAATGTAAGTTGAAGGTGTAAAAATATAAAAAAAAAAATTCTTTGGGTAAGAGGACTTACAAAATAGTGGCATGAAAACTCTAGCTAAAAGAATAGATTTGATATATATATATATATATATATATATATCCATTTGTACAAGACAAGTCCAAAGTTTTCTCAATCATTTTGCCCGTAAATTAAATGACCAAAACAAAAGATCCATTATAGTTCCCCTTTGTATGTGTTAATGAATATATACTGTATATACTTTATAGTTGACTATAGACCATATAGTATAGTTATTATCTGTTGCCTATATAAGGCTCACTACTCCAATGTACATTTTACAATATTTAATACATTATTTTACATTTCTCTTATTCAACATGGTATTAGAGTTAGGTTTCTAGAAATATCAACCTACCACCGCTCCCCACCGCCATCAATCGCCGTCCGCTCCCCCACTGACGCCTAGCACCGCCGTCATGGCTTCAAACTTCGGCAAACCTTTCTCTCAAACCTGTCCAACCCCAAAACTCGACCTCCCAGTTACCTAAACCCATCAACCTACCATTCAAACTCTTCATTTTTCTCCAATCTACAAAACCTCGCCGGAAACAGTCTCAGAAACGCCGTCACACGCTGCCCAAAGATTAGCGCGTCACATCTACTCGCAGCCAACTGTCCACGCACCTTCACACGCAACCAGATCATTTCCGTGTTGCTGAAGTCAGCCCTAGCCGCATCATTTCTCCACGTCAACCCTAGTAGGCCACGTCATCAGACACGTCTCTGCCACGACATCGCCTTTGTCCACATCAGCATTAGTTGCCGCGTCAGCACCCGTTGACCCGACCCGTTGATCTGCCACGTCAGCACCATATTGTCACGTGTCTCTACCACGCCATCACCCTCCTGCCACGTATCCCTTATACATCAGCACCTCTGCCACGCGTCAACAACCTTGTTCCTAAACATCTCTGCGACGTGTCAGCACATCATTCTGTCACGTGTCAGCACCCCCTTGTGCCACGTGTCAGTCCGAAAAACCCATTCCCCACTAATTTCGACATCCTGAATCCGTTTTTGGGGTTTGTTTTTCGAGATTCTACTTCTACACTGCATTTTTCAGCTCGTTCAGCTGCTTTTAGGATCGGATCAACCGTTTTTCAGCAACGGTACTCCCTAAAGTTTTTCGGCCTCCTGATTCCATTTTTGGGCTTCATTGTTCTAGATACTGCTTCTATAGTTGAGTTTTGAGCATCATGGCCACCTCCAGGTATCCTGTACATGCCTCTTATTCTGCCACTGCCTCTTCCACGGAGAATTTATCTGTTCAAGATCCTTATTCACCTATTACCATTGCTGATCTTGAATCATTTCTCAAGAAGGTTGTCTCCTATTCTGGTACTTCTTTCTCCCCTGCTCTCTCTATTACTACGACAGGTAACTTCTCTTAGTTTTTTGATTCTGCATGTAGCAATCATATGACATCTGATCCTACTATTTTCTCAACTACATATTCTACTTCCCATATTCCACCCATTCATACTGCCAATGGTTCCCACATGCAAGTAAGCCATACAGGATAAGTTTCTCACTCCCATATATCTCTTTCTAATACATATCTCATACCCAAACTCACTCTCAATCTTATTTCTGTGGGTCAACTTTGTGACATGGATCTTACTGTTATTTTCTCTCGTTCTAGTTGTATTGTGCAGGATCCTAAGACTGGACAGTCTCTTGGGACTGGTCGTAAAGTTGGTCGCCTGTTTGAGCTCATCAGTCTTCACACTTCTTCTCCATCTCTCTCCAATCATCAGATTGCTGCTCCAGCTCCTTCCACTTCCTCACTCCATTTATAGCACTCTCGTCTTGGGCATATATCGGTTGGTCGCATTACTCCTGTCCCAGTTTACTTGCTATTGCTGCTGTTCAAAAATGGAAATTATACCAAATGGATGTCAAAAATGTCTTTCTCAATGGTGATCTTTCTGAACAAGTTTACATGCAACCTCCACCTGGGTATGATCATCATCCATATAAGGTTTGTAAACTTCGTCGAGCTTTATATGGACTGAAACAGGCTCCCCGGGCATGGTTTGCCAAGTTCAGTTCTATTATTGGGGATTTTGGCTTTATCTTTTGTCCGTATGATTCTGCTCTCTTCTTTCACAAGACAGCCAACGGCACTACTCTTCTTCTGTTCTATGTTGATGACATGATTATTACTGGCGATGACCTTAGTGGCATTTCTGCACTCAAATCCTTTCTTTATCAGTATTTCGACATGAAAGATCTTGGTTCTCTCAGTTATTTTCTTGTTTTTGAGATATCATCTGACTCTCATGGCTACTATCTATCACAAACCAAGTATGTTTCAGATCTTTTTACTCGTGCTCGACTCACAGATGCTGAGACAGTCTCTATTCCTCTTGATGGTACCTTACTGACTAATGCCACCCTCTATCGTCAGTTGGTTGGCAATTTTTTCTATCTCACAGTCACTCGCCCAGATCTTGCCTATGCTGTTCACATTGTCAGCCAGTTTATGTCAGCTCCTCGCTCCACAAACTTTGCAGTTGTTCTTCATATTCTTCGTTATATAAAGGGCACTCTATTTCATGGTCTTCACTTTTCTGCCACTTCTTTTCTAGAGTTGCGAGCTTACTCAGATACTGACTGGGCTGGTGACCCTACTAATTGTCGATCTACTACTGGCTTTTGCTTCTTTTTTGGTGACTCTCTTATCTCATGGCATAGTAATTAAGAAGCAGATCGAAGCCGAATATCGTGCTCTTGCTGATACTACCCAAGAACTTCTCTGGCTTCGCTGGCTACTCGAAGCTATGGGTATCCCTCATTCTTCTGCCACTCCTATTTACTGTGACAACCGAAGTGCCATTCAAATTGCCCACAATGATGTATTCCATGATCGCACCAAGCATATCAAGATTGATTGTCACTTTGTTCGTGATCATATTGGCCAAGGAACCGTGCGCCTTCTTTCTGTCTCATCTATTGAGCAAACTGTTGATCTCTTCACCAAGGCTCATCTTCTCGGTCGATTTACAGATTTAGTTTCCAAACTCAAGTTGGTTGAAGAACCACCTTGAGTTTGAGGGGGGATGTTAATGTATATATAGTGTATATACCTTATAGTTGACTATATACCGTATAGTATAGTTATTATCAATTGACTATATAAAGCTCACTACTCCATTGTACATTTTACAATATTCAATACATTATTTTACATTTCTCTCATTCAACAGTATGTATGTATATATTATGTATTTTATATTTTATAAGTAAGCTAATTTTATATAATTCTTTAATTTTAAATAATATTTTAAAATAATAATATAAAGTATAAAAAATATATTTTTTATTTTTTGTATTTTATTAATATAATAATATTTTCTAAAATAATAATATTTTAAACAATAATATAAAATATAAAAAAAAAAAAACGAGCATTTTTATATTTTATATTTAAGGCATAGGCCGAAAGAAGACTTTGACATAATCAACGAGATTGCGAGTCAACCCGCCAAAGACTGACCAAAGTCGTCTCAAATCTAAATCTCAACACGAGAATGCCCTTGTACTTGAAGAAAATTACAATAATACTTTCTGCCCTTCACGTGGGGTTCGGTTTGGTGACTTCACTGTTGTTCTTGAGGATGTTTGGGTGTATTGTCCAGCACATGAGATATGGTATTCTCAAATAGATTAAGCATTTTGAACAGTCAAACAATTGTAGACAAGGAAAGAACTACATCCTGCCAATGGAAAAGGGATATATTTAACTATTCCTTCACCCATAGACAAGGAAAGATGGATAAGGTTTTTTTTTTTTTTTTTTTTTTTTTTTTTTTTAAAAAAAATCAAAATGAAGTAACAGAACAAACTACTTAACCCAAGCAAAGAACAGTCCTTTTCTTGCATTTTTGGTACCAGTTCTCTGCAAAAGACAATGAATTTAATTCCCTTAGTTCCCTGTAAAGCAACATAAGACCATGGAAACTTGGATCCTTGCATGATAATTTGCTTTAATTTAATTCCCTTAGTTCCCTGTAAACCAACAAAAGAACGTAACATTGAAACTTGGATGATGCTAGCTTGCATGAGAATTTGTTTTTGATCTTTTTAGAATGATATAAAATGATCAATGGGAAAGAGACCAATTGGCATATGAATTGTTTTTTTCTTTCTTGAGTTGAGCAGGAGCTAGCCAAGAAGGTAAGGAATGGAAGAAAAAATGAAATGGATCATTGAAGTAGAAGATGATGTCAAGATCATGGAGGATAATAACATTGAGATGAAATGCTGGGAGAAACGATCAATCTACAAAGTACCTGACCGTGTTACTGATCTAAACAAGAAAGCTTACAAGCCTCGGGTAGTCTCTTTCGGCCTTTACCACCATGGCGAAGATCATTTGAAGCCAATGGATGATGAGAAGTACAGGGCTCTTCTTCATTACTTGAAGAGATCAGGAAAACCTTTAAAATTGTTTGTTGATTCATTATCTGCAGTGGTCCAAGATTTGAAAGACTCGTACGATTGTCTTGATTCCAAATGGCATGATGATACAAAGTTCTTGAAGTTGATGATTCTTGATGGGTGTTTTATGCTCGAAATTTTGCGTATGGAAACAGAAATTCCAAAAGATTATGCTCCTAAAGACCCCATTTTCAGCAATCATGGGAAGCTCTATATCATGCCACATATCAAGAGGGATATGTTGATGCTGGAAAATCAATTGCCCATGCTTGTTCTCGAGAAGCTGGTTGATGTTGAGGGCAATCATGAAGAGGTATATATATATATATATATATATCCATCTTTGACACTTTGTTGTTATAATAGGAAATTCACCAATGGGTACTTTTCGAAATTCATAGTATATATTTTGGTCTCATGTTCCACACTCTTTGAATTGGTAGCATATATGTTGTATATTAACAGTTTTCATTTGGTTGTATTATCACATGTTTTTATATCTATTAAAAAAAAAACTGATTCTTGTATGATATATTTTAACTTAAAACCTTTACCAACGTACATGATAAGGAATATGTGAACAAGCTCATTCTCAAGTTTTGGTCCCTGGAGATGAAGCAGATTGGCAAATGCTTGCATGTTTTGGACGTATATAGGAAGGGCTTTTTACATGGAGAACCCAGCTGCCAATTGCAAAGTACTCCTTTTCCCCGAGGTTTTGGTTGTTGTGGACCAATTAGGCCAGCAGCTGCCAACTTGCATGAAGGTACGGATGAGATCATCCCATCGGCAACAAAGCTTGATGAAGCAGGAATTATATTCAAGAAAAGTATGACTAATAGCCTCAGAGATATCTCATTTAATGACAGCATCCTCAATCTCCCTCTCATTATTGTCGATGATGCTACTGAATCAATATTCTTAAACCTAATGGCCTTTGAGCGTTTCCATGTTGGAGCAGGCAATGATGTTACATCCTACATCCATTTTATGGACAATATTATCAATAGTTCAAGAGATGTCGCGCTCTTGCGTAACAAAGGAATAATCGAGAATGCCATATATTGAAAGCGACAAAGCTCTCGCTAATTTGTTCAACTCTGTCACTAAGGATATAAAACTCCCAGAGAGCAGCCTGGATGTAGTGCATAAAAAGGTCAATCGCTACTGCAAGAAGCGGTGGAATAGGTACCGCACCAATCTCATTCATACCTACTTCATACTATATAGAACTCCATGGGCTATTCTCTCAATTATTGCTGCAATTTTTCTTTTTGCCTTGACCATACTTCAAACTATATATACAGTTTCTGGATACTATCATCCTCATAGTTGACTTCAATTCTCTCTCTGTTCCCCTCCTATATAAATTCATCACATGATCACCCATTCCCACCTGCCCATTTCATTCCTTGTCACTTGATCGACTACATGCAAATAATACACAGACTCTATCTTTGTATCTTTTTCCTGTTTGTTTGTTTGTTTGTTTGTTTTTTGCTGCATTTTGGGTCATGGGAGGAAAAGGAAGGAGAGAAAAATGGACACGATCTATTTATCTTCCATCAACAACTCCATCATTGTGTTTATTTTGATTTAATTACTTGCATGTGGATTTTAACTGCACAATTTTTTGATGAATTGTGGGTACATGTGTGGTTTTGTTAAAAAAGAAAAAAAAAATTGTTATTGAATTGATTTGAATGATTCAATAATATTTCGTTCATCTCTAGACCGCCCTTAATTTCTATGCATTTGTTGTACAATGCAAGTCCAAAGTTCTCTCAATCATTGTCTCTGCAAAATGCATGACCAAAACAAAAGGATGATGCTAATTAATTGCTAAGTGGTCTGAAATATTGCAAGAGAGAGTAACCCAACAGCTTGTTTACTCTTATCTATGTATGAGGAAACCCCACAGATCTCCGGCCAAACCATGCATTATGCATATAATTATATCAGAAAAATACATCCATCTCTCATTTGTTGATGGATTGCTTGATGATTTAGAAAGAGAAACCTTGAGAAAATTACTAGATTTATCCTTAATAATAATAATAGAACTTGAATGAGAGAATTCGCACACCAAAACATGCCATTAAAATAAGCAAATAATATAATTTGAGAAATTCTACAATCTCAAATAATTAATAATATTAGTTTTTTTTTGTATATTTTACCGAGAATAATTTTTTTTAAGAAAATTTACATCCCTTCAACTTACACCCATTTACAAATTGCACCCTTATAATTGTTTTTGGAGAAATTATACTTTCCCCCCCTGAATTATTGATCAATTTCATGTTGGCTCCTTATATATGCCTTCTATGATTTAACCAATTGTTTCTTTCACGGAAAATGATGTTAGACTTGTTTTTTTTTTTTTTTATGCAATATTTATCCTAAACTGTTAATGTGTCTATAGGTATATCGGTGAAGTTTCTTAATTTTTCTCAATATATTTTAATTTTTATGAATTATTTTCTCTATATAGTAAATAAAATTCATAATAAATAAAATATATTGAGAAAAATCATGAAATTTCACTAATATGCCTATAGACCTATTAGTAATCAAGGATAAATACTTCATAAAAAAATTACAAGTCTAACACCATTTTTCAATTAAAAAAAAAAAAAAAAGGGTCCAAATTGGGGTAATTTGAAACTGTTAATAGTTTAGGAGGCACATTGATGCAATCGAAACCACAAGGTAAAGCGTAATTTCCCCTCTCTCTTTTTTCAAACATATTGACCAACTATAGTTTTAATTGATTTGTGACACTTTTCACCTTCCGTGAGTGAGCAACTTTAACATTCAATATTTACTTATACGTACTAAACTAATTATTATTGGCTTAATTTTTAATCATAAGATGTTGGCAACATGAAGTAATGTTCGGTAAAATATATTAGTTTTTATCCATTTATATTATTTATCGTAAATTTTTTCTTGAGAGGAGAAATAAATTCTCCAAAATTAATTTTTAAATTAAAAAAATATAAAAATTTATGGAAAAATTGAGAATGCTCCAAAATTTATATCACTTAAAAACAAGTCAGTTCATAATATTTTCTTTCAAAATGTCAAATGGTTGAATGATAGAAAATGTCATAAATCTAAATTATAGAGGTTCAATGTGATTGTGAAAAACATAAGAATATCATGTGTAAAATGAATGTAAGTTGAAGGTGTAAAAATATAATTTTTTTTTCTTTGGGTAAGAGGACTTACAAAGCAGTGGCATGGAAACTCTAAAAGAATAGATTTGAGATGAATTTTTTTTTTCCCTTTTTTATGAATCGATTTGAATGATTCAATAATATATATTTGTTTATCTCTAGACGATCCCTTACTATCCATTTGTACAAGACAAGTCCAAAGTTCTTTCAATCATTTTTCCTGTAAATTAAATGACCAAAACAAAAATGAACAAAAGTGTTAGAAACAAGGATCCAATTCAATAACTTATTAACCAAGCTTAGGTAGTGTAAGAAATCGACGTGTGAAAAATATTTCAACACTCCCCTAGCTGTACGAGGGCGATGAAACTTTGAGTCACCCCCTGAGCATTGAGACATATGATAAATACTAGCCTGAGAATTGGTGACGCATGGGTTCGCGGGTAAAGAGAGCTCTGGGCAATGACACGGGAGTGAGGGGAATATAAATTATGAGCCCACCCAAGACCTAACTCTAATACCATTTTAGAAGCCATGATCCAACTCAATAACTTAAGTTAACAAGTGGAGGGTCTCTAGAACTTATTAACCAAGCTTGGGTGGTGTGAGAAACCGATGTGGGATAAATCTTTCAACAAAAGGGATCTGAAATTTATATATATATATATATATATATATATATATACAGAAATGATCCATTGGGGTCCCTTTTTACAGTCCACTCTTCACTGGGATAGTTGGGATAAGTATTTCGAAATCGACCGTTGGATTAGATACTTCTGTTACATTTGTCATGACTGCCAAAAATCACAGTGATCCAACGGTTGGTTTTTGAGAAAACTGACTACGAAAAAAACTGACATTTTTTTGTTCTTTAAAGTGTCAGTTTTTTTCTCAAACAAAATGACAAGAAAGAACAAATGAAATGGATCATTGACTTAAAAGATGATGTCAAGATCATGGAGGATAAGAAGAACATGGAGATGATACGCAGGGAGAAACGATCAATCTACAAAGTACCTGCCTTTGTTACTGATCTAAACAAGAAAGCTTACATGCCTCAGGCAGTCTCTTTCGGCCCTTACCACCATCACGAAGATCATTTGAAGCCAATGGAGGATGACAAGTACACGACTCTTCTTCATTTCTTGAAGAGATCAGGAAAACCTTTAGAATGTTTGTTGAGTCATTATCTGCAGTGGCCCAAGATTTGAAAGACTCGTACGATTGTCTCGATTCCAAATGGAAAGATGATACAAGCAAGTTCTTGAAGTTGAAGATTCTTGATGGGTGTTTTATGCTCGAAATTTTGAGTATGTTTAAGGCTGGTTTTACAAAATTCCAACCGTCGGATCGGCATGATTTTTTGCTGACGTGGCATGCAGGAGGTGAGCATCATATCCAACGGTCGTAATTTGGAACCGACTACAGAAACACTGCCAAATGGTCGTGCAGTCCACTGCAGTCCGGACTGCAATGGATCGTTTCTATATATATGTATATATACAGAAATGATCAAGTAAGGACTAGTCCTTAATCTTAATTTAAGGTCCACTCACCATTAAAATAGGTATTTTGAAAAATTGACCGTTGGATTGGATAATCTTCTTATTCATATCGTGTCTGCCAAAAATTACAGTGATCCAACCGTTAATTTTTAAAATACAGACGGTTAAACAATTGTTACAACATCCAACGGTAAATACTGTTACAATGAAAATGAACTATATTTTGAAAACCAATGATCAGAACACCGTGATTTTTGGCCGGCAGACATGACATACATGAGATTATTATCTAATCCAACAGTAGATTTTTCAAAATAACTATCCTAAGTGAGAAAATGGTGAATGGACCTTACCGTAAGATAAGGACCAGTCCTTAATGGATCGTTGCTGAATGTATATATATATATATATATATATATATATATATTATGATTTGTGTATGTGGTTTTCTTTTTATTTTTTCCACAGATCACCAACCGTGCATATTATATCGAAAAATACATCCACCTTTCGTTTGCTGATGTATTGCTCGGTAATTTAGAGAGAGAAACCTTGTGAAAATTACAAAATTTATCCTTAATAATAATATATAATACTAGAACTTGAATCTAGGCGTTTCTCTAAAATAAGATAATTCGCAAACCAAAACATGCCATAAAAATAAGCAAATAATTTAATTTGAGAAATTCTAAAATCTCAAATAATTAGCAATATTAGTTTTTTTTTATATTTTATTAGTATAATAAAATATACACAGAACAATAATTATTTTATAGAAAATTTACAATTTCATCCTTCCAACTTACACTTATTTACATATTGTGTTGGCCCAAAATATACTCTAGAGGGGGGTGAATAAAGTATAGGTAAATAAAAATACTTTCAAAAATATAATACAAATTTTGAAACCTTTGAACTTAGATAAACAAGAATGCAATATCAGATTTTAACTAAGCAACTAAAATAACAAGATAATGAAATAAATTGCAAGAGTTTGAGTTAGAGAATCAAACGCAAGGATTTAACGTGATTTGGTCTCCGCTTAAGTCCACGCCTCAAGATCTCCGTCTCGAGGATTAATCCACTATGCAACTTCTTCGAGGTGGAGAAACCTTTACACTTGCCTTCTTTCAAAGGTGGAAGACAACTCACCCACAAGGGATTCATAAAACCCTTACAATCTCACAATAAATACAAGATGAAATAGAGTAATACAAGAAGTGCTTCACAAAGTTGATTTGTAATAAATACAAGATGAATAAATGATCACTCAAATGTTCAACAATACTAACTCATATTGTGTTCTCAAAGAGAAGCAATAAATGAAGAGAGTTTGAGAGTAATAACTTCAATAAAGATGATGAATAGTGTAGGTGAACAATAAATGATAGTCAAGCCACCTTATATAGAGAATTAGGGCCAAAATGGTCGTTTGAGATCTTTGAAGTCTGATTGGAGAATATTAGAGTGGTTGGGGATCATTTAATGCTTGATTAGCCAAAAAGAGAAAGAGCTGTTTTGAAGTTGCAGAACCAGTAGTCGACTAGGATAAGGTGGTTAGTCGACTAACAAGTCATTTTTCAAAAGGTTTTTCATTCCCGGGCTCGGTTTGTTGACTAGGCACTAAGGGTTAGTCGACTAGCTAAGCTATAATAAGTTTGAACAAAATCTGAGTTTGTTAGTTGACTAGGAACAAGGGTATTAGTAGACTAGCAACTTAAAATTACTTTGGAAAATTTCTCCGGGATCGATTAGTCGACTACCTAAGAGTCATTAGTCGACTAGCAAATTTGCAACAAAACAAGGCCTCTAGTCCTTCCATTAATAGTCGACTAGCAAAGAGGGGTTAGTCGACTAGGAAACCATTAGTCAACTAGTCCAGGGTGCTTAGTCGACTAACTCGGAATTTCTCAAAACACTGCCTCTGGACTTCACTTAGTCGACTAGGACTAAAGGGTTAGTCGACTAGGGAAGTTGCAATATCAATATTTCGAAATTCTTAAGTCAAAATCAACATAAAACACTTGGGCAAGTTAACTAAGTGTTCCAAAACATTTTTGTCCAATTTAGAAAACATTTACAAGCATGAATGCTAATGCACAAATTGTATATTGTGGAACCAGAGAACTCGCTTGAGTTTTGGAAGCCAGAGAGCTCGAGTTACTTGAGCATAATTTCTTGAGATGTGTTGTTGAGGATTTAGTCATAAAGTATTAATGTATTTTTACCTCCCCAGAATTTTGCAACTTTCACTGTATATGCAGTAGAACTTGCAGCTTCTTCATATAGATTACTTCTCTCTGCCTGTTTTTATTTCCTATTACTTCTCTCTGTCTATGTTTTGGGATCTAAGTTTATGCTTGTGGAGCCGATTGGAGCAACTATTTCACACTAGTCATTCGATCGTCATATATATATATACAACATGAAGGAAATTATATATATATATATATATAAGAACTTTATACGTACTAGGTGCATTTATTATTGTGGTGCCTGAACAAGTTACAGAAACAACAAACACGATATATACCTTCATATATTCTACAAAGAACGTGGAATTGCAACAGCGAGGAGAGGAAGTTTTCTATGGATGGTAAGACCAGTGCTTTCAGTCATATCCAAATCCTCCCCTCTTGCTTCATCAGGCAATGCCCAATCAAAATTGTGTACAAGATTTGCTAATGCAAGCTCATTAATGGCCATGGCAAATACGGTGCCTGGACAACCCCTCCTGCCAGCTCCAAATGGAATCAACTGGAAATCATGTCCTTTGAAATCTATCGACGTACCCAAAAACCTCTCTGGACGGAACTCATTAGGTTCCTTCCATGATGCAGGGTCTCTTCCAATTGCCCAAGCATTTGTAATGACTACTGTTCCGGCTGCAATATCGTATCCCATTACTTTGATGTCTTGGATTGATTCACGGGGAACTAGTAGTGGAATTGGAGGATGTAACCGAAGAGTCTCTTTGATCACTGCTTTCAAATAGTCCATTTTCTCTAAATCATCCTCAGTTATTTCCCTTTCTCCGCCAACGATATTTTGCACCTCATTTTGCAATTGCTTAAGGATTTTAGGGTGCCTTAACAGCTCTGTCATCGTCCATTCTAGCACTGTGTATGTAGTATCAGTTCCAGCAGCAAACATATCCTACACAACATTAATAATATATTACAAGCTAGTTAAAAGCTACTCTATAATGTTGACCCGGCCACAAGCTGTTGGCAGTATATAAACCAGAGGCCAATTAACCTAATATATTTGTATATATTATTTATAATAAAATCATATTGATATATATATAATTCAACCGTCATTTTTTTATGAGGATGTGCTGAAATAGAGTATGTGCGGATGTCACTTGTAAGCCATTAAATCGGAGAAGAAGTAGTTAAATCGGGGGAGCGTACTCGTTAAAAATATGGGGCAATATTTAATGGAATCGAATCGATCACGTGATACATCCACATGCATTCCATATATAAGTTACTTAGAGAACTTGCGGATAAAAAAAAATTCTTTGTAGTTGGATATATATATATATATATAGGGAGTGTTATTAAGTGTCACCTGCGTTGGACTAGCTGAGGATGTGAGTGAGTCCACCTAATGAAAGTGGACTATCTAATCACTATTAATAGTGATGCATAGTATTTTTCTTAGCTTTTGTTGCTTTAATTGTTAGATCATTTTACTTGTCGATCGCCTCCTACAAAGTTAAGGAGAAACAAAGAGAAAAAAAATAAAGAGAAAATCCTAACTCGATGATACTTACTAAGATGAGAGCTTTAATGTTAACTCTGCCAATGGAAAAGCCAGTGCTGCTATCCTTTTGAACATCAAGCAAAACATCCACGAAATCCTTTTGTTGTTGATCTTCAACATAACCATTACCATTCTTTCCTTTGTGACTATCCATGTGTTCTTGAAGTACTCCATCTAAAAAACTATCAAACTCTTTAGCAACCTTGTCCACTTTAGCATCCAACCCACTAACCCAATTCACCCAACCAAGCCATGAGATATAGTCTCCCACGTCAAAACCACCCAATATATAACTCTCCAAAATCCCCCAACATCTCCTTAAACTTCCTCCCACCTTCCCCCCCACTGTACTTCCTCCCCAAAGCCACCCTACACACTACATCATTAGTAAGCAAAGCAAACGTTTCGCTTAAATTTATAGGTGAAGAAAAGGAACCTGACCTTCTAATCTTTTCAATCATTAGTGACGTCTCTTCTTCTCTAATGGCACGAAATGATTGAACCCTTTTGTTACTCAAAAGTTGGAGGACACAAATGCTTCTCATCTGCCTCCAATACTCGCCGTAAGGTGCCATGGATACATCTTTGTAGTCATAAAGAAGTCTCTTAAAGATGCTAGACTTGGGCCTGTTTGAGAAAATGAGATCATGGGTTTTCATGATCTCGCGAGCTGCCTCTTCGGACGAGATGATGAGTGCCGGTGTGCTGCCCAGGTGAAGCATCATGAGCGGGCCATAGCGTTGCGCAAATGATTGGAGAGAGCGGTGAGGGGACAAGCCAAGTTGATGGAAGTTTCCGAGAATTGGAAGCTTTGGTGGAGAAGGAGGTCGGTTTTTGTTTGTGGGTGGAGCAGAGAACCATTTGAAAAGGAAGAGTACGAAGCACAAGAAGGGAATAAAAGAGAAGTATGATGGATGCAAGAAGAAGGAGGTTACTTGCTGTCCTAGGAATTGTAGGAAACTAGACATTTTTTTTTCCTCTGCTTGTGTTTTCAATTTCTAGTTGTCCTTTTTTGGGGGATCTTGCTAGCTTTCTCCTTTTAGATATATTGAATTTAGGGAGAGTGAAAAAAAAAAATCTCAGCAACAGAAGAAATTCAAGTGTGCACATAGAAAAATCTGGGAAACGCGTGGGTGAGTATAAAGGCTGTATTGTTCCACGCGGCTATGAGGAAAACTCTACAAATCTGCAAATCTCTAATGAGAGGATGAGAATCCCATTTACCTGATTTCCAAAATTAATCATCTGAATATGCATGGTTGGTCTAATTTTGGTTCGATCGCGTAAATTGCACGGAATTGGAAAAGTGAATTACTTTTCTACTAAGGATTAAAGTTGATAGGATGGAAATTAAGAAGTATGAGTTCTGTTTTGATTGGAACTTGGAAGAAAGGTTCTGTTAAGAAAGTGTTGTAGGGGTGACATAGATGAGGTGAGGTGTGGCCACATGGAAGAACAGGTGTTGCTCTTAACAGAAACCCCTGTGCCAATAAACAACCTAAGAATGCAGACAAGCTCCTTACGAGCGTTGGGATGGGAATGCAGCTTCCTCCACAGTCCACACCTTACCATTTACCAATGCACCGACTTTCTTGCATTGTTGGCATCTCTTTGTTTGGTTCGCCCTTTTTTATTTTTTTTTAAGACGATCCACGTCTTTTTTCTAAACATAAGAATACATGTCATTAAATTATAAGTCCATCAGTTTATAATTCATGAAATTTAGTCCTTAATTTAAAAATAAGGATACACATCTTGGCAGCAAAATAAGAAAGAAAAATAACTCTCAACATGATTACAAGAAAAATAAGAATCTCCTGGTACCCACCCTTGGGCAGCCCAGTTGGTAAGGGCGAATTGGGGGCTGTGTGAGTTAAGCGCACGGTCTCAGGTTCGATTCCCCACTGGTTGAATACCATGATTTAAGTGGGGGGCCATGGCGGTGGGTTGATGTGCTAGTTCCCCCGGGTTTTGGGTCACATGGGTGGGTCCGAAGGGCACATCCATGGGGCTGTTCCCGGTTATCAAAAAAAAAAAAAAAGAATCTCCTGGTAATATGTACACAAATATGCTACTTTCCCACCACAATTTTGGAAGTCAATAAGAGAGTATTTTTACTACACAACTTAGTTGTAGTCGGGGACATAGCCAGAAATTGTAGTTAGGGTGGACGAAACTCTAAAAAAATATACTTTCATTAGCAAAAGATTTGTAGGATTTGATTTGCAACTAGTAATTATCAATAAAAATAAATTTATTTTTATCAGCAAAATGCAGTTTCTAAAATTTCTAGAATTACATATATATTGGACTTCAATATGAAGTGATAAACTGATGATAAATTGCCAAGACTAAACAAATTTGTAAAGGATTGATGGATATCTATATAAAGATAGGACACCAATTTATGGTGCTCATGAACAGGGCTTGGCCCAATGTATCCTAATTTCAAATATATTTATTAAGCAAGCTATCAGTCATTGTTTTTTATTTTTTGGTTAATTTCTTCCTTTTGATAGGTATTCTTTTGCCTTGAAGTTTTGGATCATATTCTAAGAAAAATTGGTCTCAATCAAATACGCTGCGACGTTTATATCACAGGGTTCATAAAAAAATTTAAAACCCATGCATTTACTATTAAATATAGGCTGTAGTTTAAGCTCATAGGCTACAATTTTCTTAGCCTAGAACTTAGGGCGTGTTTGGTTGGCCGGCTTCCCGGTGGGTTTGGGGTTTCATACCCCAAACCACTGTTTGGATCGCGCAGGTTAGGGGTGCGACGAAGGGGCATGGAAGACGGTCGTACTGGGTTTCGGCGACCTCTTGCAGCTGGTGGGTTGGAAGCTTGGAACCCGGGTTTGCAATTTACAATATTTGTTAATGACGAGCGTGCCCTTCAGTTTTGCAGGCAACAAAAATGATTTACATCTCTATCCCACATACAAAACTCACCATTCTCACCATTCGAAGATTACAGTCACACAAGAAACCCTAGCCGCACAGCAGATCGGAAGAAGAAGAAGAGAAGAAGAAGAAGAAGAAGAAGAAGAAGAAACTGCGTCGCCGTCACCGTCGAAGAAGCTGCTGTGTCGCTGTTGCGTGACCTGCTGCTGCTTCCTCTTCCCCCTTCCCCCTTCCTTCTTCCTCTGCTGCTGCGTAACCTGCGTCACATATAAACCCACTGGTATGGCTTATATATATATATATATATAAGCCATATTTATGACCCACTAACCCACTGTTATGGCTTTATATATATATATGACCCACTGTCCAGATATTTATCACCACATATATATATATATTTGGGGGTTTGATTATATTGTTTAAATAAGGGTAATTTGGTAATTATATTGATTTTGTTGTAAACCTTGATGGTCCAAACAAACAAAGGTCAGGCATTCTCAGGCTTGAGATTCCCAGCATTCCAAACATTGGTTTAGGTTTACAAAGTTACAAACCCAAACCCCCCGGTTAGACATTCCCAGGCTTCAGATTCCTAGCCCGGGTACCAAACGCAACCTTATAGTCTTGCAATAATTAAATTAAAAATACAACTATAAATATATGTATACTAATGCAACGGAATATTGAAGACAAGCTCACCAACAACAAACAACCTTCCAAATCCATGTTGACGTGTCACAATGACAGTGTCAGGAAAATAGGCAACCAAGTACTTGATCTTCGCAATGACAGTGTCAAGAAAATAGGCAACCAAGTACTCGATCTTCGCAAAGAGAAAAACTTAGGAAAAAAAGTGAAAACTTTCAATAAAATTCTTATTAATTCATCAACCGTTTTGCCAAGACGGCTACAAACATATTTATACTAAAACAAAGCTTAGAAACCCTAATACTGCTAAAATAGGGAAAAACTGAAATAAAATGAAATTTGCCAAAAATGAAAATATGCGAAATAAAGATAAAATCTGCAAATATTTTTCCTAAGGATCGCTACAGAATCAACGGTTTGTCAAACGGACTTCTGTAGGGAAAGTAATTGGCAGGCAAAATCTTTCCATAAATAGCAAAACCACTAAATCGGAGGCCTAAATGAAAGAATTTGCCCAAAAAGCAGCGTACATCACAGCATTAGCTGTGTGTCTTGCTCGTCTCGCCGTTTCCATTTAGATTACTAATTTTCATGCAATTTCGTCACCGACGACTTTCGATCCTACTAGTCCGATTTCTGATTTTATCCCAAAATCACCCCGAGCCCCCAACTTTGATTGGGCCCATTTTTCCTGTCCAGTTGATCCATAAAGTCTTGGGCCAGAAGCTCAATCCTGTCTGCATTAGTGTGTCAGGGCTAGTTAAAGCCCAAGAAACCGATTTGAACACGACTTTTAACACCTTCTAGGTCGCGAAATTAGGAAGTGGTCCTAATATCTACTCAGTCACTTTAAAATTGAATGGAAATCAAGCTATTAACGAGGAATAGAGATTGATCCTCTTAGATTTTAGTGTGGGGAGTGGAGCAGCAAAATTGGACCAAAAGATCTGGAATTCTTTATGGGAAAAGAATACAACACCAAAAAAAAAAAATGCAACACAAAAGACATGGGTCTAATAAATAAAAACGAAAATTTAAAGTAGGAAAGAACGAGTGGCATAGATCTCCTTGGAAACATTCGATGCTGACCAATGAGGAAGAATCTCCTCGTGATGGGCCATGTGTTAATTTTTGAAACTGCCATATGTACACAAATATGCTACTTTTCCACCACAATTTTGGAAGTCGATCAGAGAATATTTATACTACACAACTTGGTTGTAGTCGTCCTCATCCTTTCATCTCCTAGGGGAAGCCATTAGTGGGTGGTTGATCTTCTCCATCTCTTGGTTAATTTTGTCCTTTCATGATGATAAGAGAAGATCTTCATTTAGGATTGACAGAGATTTAAAGAAATTTTGTTTTTTTTTTTTACTTTTACATTAATTAAGAACATATATATATATAATTCTGATTGATAGTTAAATTTTGAAACAATTAGTTGAAAATTAAAATCCTAACATCTTTCCTCAAAGTGATCGAAATATATAGAGGTACCACTTAAGTTAGAAAATTAGAGCATAATATCATTTGCATGAAATTGAAGATCTCGTGGAATTTTGAATCTACCAAATACTAATCACAGTCTACTTTCAACTAGGATAAAAAATAATAGTGGGGTCCATATAAGGAATGGCAAAGTATCTTTCATTGCAAAAAGAAATGAAAAAACCTTCTATCTTCTTTACTTTTTCCATATAAAAATTAAGGAAAAATTATGGATGCACCCTGTACTATCAGCGGAAAATACTTTGCACTCATGAACAATTAAGTGTGACACATTGACCTCCTGTACTGTGAATTTGTGACATGTTGCACACTTCCGTCAATTAATTGAACATTCATTTAATAGACAGAAAATCAAGTGTGTTAACGTGTAGATATTTTTCAACTAATTTTAAGTGAATGTATGAATGCACTGGTTCTTTTCTATTAAATAAGCGTCCAATTATTAGATGGAATAGTGAAATCTGCTATAAATTGATAGTACAAGGGTCGTTTGATAGTTTAGAGGAACAAATTAAATGTTTTTTTGTTGATATTAAAAAGAGTCCATTCATAATTTTCTCTAAAACTAAAGGTGAAAATCCTCTAGACAATCATCATACACATTAGAAAAGAAAGCAATATTGTTATGTATAGTGTTCTGAGCACTTTTATACGAGGTGCATTTATTATTGTGGTCCTCTAGACAATCACCATACACAACAGGAAAGAAATTAAATACACAATAGCATTACTGTTATATATATGTACATTGTTCTGAGCACTTTTATACTAGGTGCATTTATTATTGTGGTACATAAGCAAGCAGTTACACAAACAACAAACACGATAAATTAAACCTTCATACTAGAAAGAACGGGGAGTTGCAACAGCATGGAGAGGAAGTTTTCTACGAATGGTAATACCAGTGGTTTCAGTCATGTCCAAATCCTCCCCTAGTGCTCCACCAGGCAATGCCCAATTAAACTTATGTACAAGATTCGCTAATGCAAGTTCATTAACAGCCATGGCATATCCAACGCCTGGACAACCCCTCCTGCCAGCTCCAAATGGAATCAACTGGAAATCATGCCCTCTGAAATCTATCGACATACCCAAAAACCTCTCTGGCCGGAACTCATTAGGTTCCTCCCATGATGCAGGGTCTCTTCCGATTGCCCAAGCATTTGTAATGACTTGTGTTCTGCCTGCAATGTCGTAGCCCATTATTTTGATGTCTTGGATTGATTCACGAGGAACTAGAAGTGGAACTGGAGGATGTAAACGAAGAGTCTCTTTGATCACTGCTTTCAAATAGTGCATTTTCTCTAAATCATCCTCATTTATTTCCCTTTTTCCTCTGACGGTTTCTTGCACCTCATTTTGCACTCGCTTAAGGACTTTAGGGTGCCTTAACAGCTCTGTCATTGTCCATTCTAGCGCTGTGTACGTAGTATCAGTTCCAGCAGCAAACATATCCTACACAACATAACAATAATTATAGATAAAATGTTAAAAGTCTATAATGTTCGTCCACAAGTTGTTGGATTCCTTGCCAAAGAATGGCATGCGATTATTTCACGACTTAATTAACTGCATGTCTTTCAAGGGTCAAAATGTCAAATATAATTGACTAAACCAGAGGCCAACCTAATGTATTTTAATTCTATATGTTACTTATAATATAATTATATTGATATGTGTATATATATAGATATAGAAAAGCTAGGACAGTTCCGATTTTGTCAGCATATGCTTACATGAGTTATGTAAGCATGAAACTCATAGATAATTGTAGGATGCATATTTTTAAAAACTAACCGTAGGATTAGATAATGTACTTATGGATGTCTTGCATGCCAAAATCACACTGATCTAATGTCAAAATTTCAAAATATAGCTATAAAAAATTGTGATCACTAAAAGCTGACAATTTTTCTCAGTGGCATTTCTAAGAAACCGACTGTTGGATCACTATAATTTTTGGCAATACATGACATGCATAAGTACAGTATCTGATCCAACAGCCATTTTTTCAAAATATGCATCACACAAATATTTGTGGACTTTAGGCTGACATAAGTTTATATAAGCATATATTGGTAGGATCATTTATGTAGAAATGATCATTTTCTTATGAAAATGTGCTAAAATAGGCTCAGTGTATGCGAATATAACTTTGAAGCCATTAGATCATAAAGACAGAATTTAGATGGGGGTAATTGCCTTCTGAAAATAGGAATATTCAATGGAATCACAAGACATGGTACGTTTGCACATAAGTTATTTGAAGATGTGCTGATAAGAAAATGTCTATATAATTGAATCTAATAATAATAATAATAGCTAGCCTTATTAAATTGTCATTATGTGATTGGTGATAGCTCATTATTGTGAGGATGGTATGTATTCGGAATGAAGATTAGCCAATAGATCATGGCCACGATTTTTAATAGTAAATTGTCATCATGTGATTGGTGATAAATCATTATCGTTTGGACATTATGCATTCGGCATTATGATGGCCAAGATTTTAATTTGTGAATCAATGAATTTTTCTTTTCTTTTCTTTTCTTTTTTCCCTCATAATAGTGCTAGTGGATGAGATCGACTTACTTAGGTGGCGTTTGGGCCTCCATTTGGCAAATAAAAGTAATTTTGGAAGAAGTGACTCTAAGGATAAATTTTTTTAAAAGTAATTTAGAAAAATAATAGTGTCTGGCAAGTAAATAATTTACAAGTTCTTTTGTATAAAAAAATATGGAAAGTTCATTTAAAAGTCCATTTGATTTCTAAAAACTATTTATAGTAGCTTCTCCTCTATGGACTTTTCAATGATTGGCTTTTTATAAAAGTTCATTTAAAAAATTTCACCAAATACTTTTAAAAATTCTAAATGGACTTGTGGATCCAGGAAGTCCATTTGAAACCTTCCAGATGGAAGCCAAACGCCACCTTAACTTCTTAATAGCATTATCTATTATAAATGAATTTTTTAGCATTTGACACGGTACCACTGAAAGATTTAGTCCCACGATTAGAAAGGCAGCCTATAAAGTCTGAAGGAAAACCCAAAAGTTCTGCCCTCCCTACTAGCTTTTGTGTATTTTAATCGTTAAATCAATATTTTACTGACGCAGCGCCCCTCCTACAAATTTAAGGAAGGAGAAACAAGAAGAGAAAATAAAGAGGGGATCATGACTCGATGATACTTACAAAGATGAGAGCTTTAATGTTATCTCTGCCAATGGAAATGCCGGTGGTGCTATCATTTTGAACCTCAAGTAAAACATCCACAAAATCCTTCTGTTGTTCATCTTCAACATAACCATTAATACCCTTGTCTCTTTTCTGACCATCTATGTGCTCTTGAAGTATTTCATCTAAAAAACTATCAAACTCTTTAGCAACTTTGTCCACTTTAGCGTCCAAACCATTGATACAATTTACCCAACCAAGCCATGGGATATAATCCCCAACATTAAAAACACCCAATAACTCCACTACCTCCCCCAACATCTCCTTAAAGTTCCTCCCACCTTCCCCTCCACTGTACTTCTTCCCCAAAGCCACCCTACAAACTACATCATTTGTAAGCGAAGCAAACATTTCGCTTAAATTTATATGCGATGAAGAAAAGGAATTACAAAGCCTTTTGATTTTCTCCATCATTAGTGCTGTCTCTTCTTCTCTTATGGCGCGAAAAGATTGAACCCTTTTGTTGCTCAAAAGTTGGAGGACGCATATGCTTCTCATCTGCCTCCAATACTCACCATAAGGCGCAAAGGCCACATCATTGTTGTCATAGAAAAGTCTCTTAGTAATGCTTGACTTAGGCCTGTTTGAGAAATTCAAGTCTTGGGTTTTCATGATCTCACGAGCTGCATCTGCCGATGAGACAATGAGTGCTGGTGTGCTGCCTAGGTGAAGCAACATGAGCGGGCCATAGCGTTGCGCTAATTCTTGGAGAGACTTGTGGGGAGACAAGCCAAGTTGGTGGAGGTTTCCGAGAACTGGAAGCTTTGGTGGAGAAGGAGGTAGATTTTTGTTGGAGGCTGGAGTAGAGAACCATTTGAAAAGGAAGAGTATGATGCACAAGCACAACAAGGGATGAAGAAAAGAAAAGTAAAATGGATGCATTGAGAACGAGGTTACCTGTTGCCCTAGGAATTGTAGAAAACTAGACAATTTCTTCTCTGTTTTCTGTGCTTTTCTATTTCCTTGGTTAGTGGCCCTTCCCTTTTCTATATGATGAAAGGAGGCTGGAAAAAAATCTCAGCAACACAACAAATTCAAGTGTGTATGTGGCTGTAATAGAGTCTGTAGAGATAGAAAATTTCTAGCCAATCACAAATTGCCACATGGCTCAAGCTAATTAAATCATAACCAATTAAGATGTGTCATGTGCCATCAAATGGACCCACTAGGATACTCTAAAGGCAAATAAGAAATTGCCAAGTGTCCTATTTTACACAGGCTTAACAAATTACAATTAGCCATGTGTTTTAAATCTATGATTAAGTGGACAAATCAAATCTTGCCACCTATCACATTGAGCCAATTAAGGATAATTATTTAAAATTAATATTTATCCTTATCACTCATTAAATAAGGATAATTATTAATTTAAATATTTATCTTTGTCATCCAAGTGGAGTAAACCAATCAAATGGTACCACATGGTCAAATGAGAATGCCTTCCAAATAATTAATATTTATCCTTACAAATTAAATAAATAAATAAGGAT
>JAESVK010070423.1:0-24933 GCA_017140935.1 Hamamelis virginiana
GCACGAGGAACTGAAAAGTGCCTCCCTAAAGTGGGACACGACTTTGAGTACTTACTGCCAGCTTGACGGAAAAATATGGGCCTGTCCTTCTCATCCTTCAATGAATATAGGGCCCTCTTCAGTCCTTCTCCTTACAGATAATGACACATCATATATTCATTTTTCACATGTGTATCCATTTTATAAGTCATAAAATTATAAAGATAACACTTGCCACACAAAATAAATAAAGACGATACATATTTAAATGGTAAAAATGTATTTATATTCAAAGAGATTGCCATCAATTGCTACTTGCACCGACACTTTTAAACCAAATTATGGATATCATAGCAAACATTTAGGGCTCATTTAAATAAACTATGCTTTTTATTTTATATTAAAAAAAAAAATTGAAAATTTTAAATGCATAAATCATTGATAGTTTCTTTTAAAATTTTTGATAAATTTTTTTAAAAAAAACCTATAAATTTTCTCTATTATCAAAAACTACAAAAAGCTTTCGCTTTTGTTACTTTTAAAAAATTTAAAAATAATAATAAGAAGAAGAAGTTCTGGCTTATCTAAATGGATTCTTAATAAGTTTCGCCCTTCTAAAGTTTTGGCATGGTATAATATGGACCATGTATTGACGTTGCAAATATGATTTTTTTTTTTCTTTTTTAAAATACTCGGGGAGAGTTTACTCGAACCCACAAAATATACAATAGAGTTTATTATTTTCTTTTCTTTAAACCCTAGCGCGATGGATGCGGCAATATTAATCAAAATTGCAAATGTGAAGCTAGCTATTATGCATTAATCATCACCAAATTTTTCTTACATTAATAAACCGACAAACAGTGAATATTGAATGTCAAGTTTATTTTATCAACAAAATTTTAATTTTTGTGGAAATTTTAGATAAACTCCGAACTTGAAAATTGATAAAATATAAAAGCCATTATCCTAGGCCAAATATGTCCTTAAAAACAAACAAGTCAATAAATTTAAAAAGCATGAGACAAATGAATATGTATTCATGCATGATTTTTAAATTTTCTTAGATAGAATATTTTTGTCATTTGGAAAGATATTATGAGCATATCTTGCATTTGGTAGTGTTAACTATCTTTAAATAAAATAAAATAAAAATCTCTTTGCAGAAGGTGCTAAACATTACAAAGTGAATCCCAATTAAGGCCGAACACGCAAGCAGGGGCGGAATTAGGTATATGGGAGGGGGCCATGGCCCCCTGACTTTTCACTTCATTTGCTATATGTATACTATATGTATAAAGTAGCAAGAAAACCAAATTGCCCCTCCTAAATTATGGATAGTCTAATTAGTCATGCTCTAATGTCCAATTTTTACTACTATAAGACCAATAAAAAAAAGATTGGAACCCAAATTAGCCCATTCTCAACCCAAATAAGTAATCTAATCTCAAATCTAATTAAATAAATAGCTCAATTGTTGAACTTAAATGTTTGGGATTGAAGAATAGCTTACTTAAAAAAAATAAAAAAGAAAAAAAAGCATATGTAATATGGTTTAATGGATTTATTATTCGGATTTGTTATTGAGTTTTTATTTATCTAATTGATTGATTAAATTAGTTTGTGACATATTTATAGTAATAGAAGGTTTGAGATAAGCCTAATGAAACTTATGGTTTGTAATTTATTATGGGTATTCTATATATCTTTTGAAGATTTATTATTTGATAATTTTCTTTCAAAAGAAGAAAAAAAAATTTGACCTCCTGAACCCAAATCCTGATTCCGCCTGGACGCAAGAAATTACATTTACAAATGCATTAGTAATTTTTTTTTGACATTAGATGGAATTTAAATCCATGCCATTCCTTCCATATAGCAAGTCTTAATTTAGCATAATCTTTACAAAAGATTACCAAATTGGTCAAAGCTTCATTTCTTTTATTTTCTTTCATTTTTTTTAAAGGGAAAATAAGCTTTCATGACATTTGCCCTTAAGAACAGATATATTAACAGCAAATTAATTACTCAAATGCCGATCCAAACATAAACAACAACATCATCGGATTGATCACTGTCTTAATGAAACCCAGAAGTTTCAGATAACGTCGAAGTCACATAATCTCTCACCTCCCTCGCAATCACATCCCTCATGGTATCCCAAAACCCCGCCGGAAAACTCTCCGACTGCCGCTCCGGCGAGATGGACGACCCACCAATCCCCGGAGTTGCCAGTGTCAATGTTGTTAGTGGGTCAGAAGATTCCATTCCCATGCACGACGATACAGATCCCGAGGCCTTCCCTTCATTATGATCCCCACCGTCCATTATTCCTTGTTGATGATCCTTTTGTCTCCTCTTCAATGTAGAGTTCCAATGGTTCTTTACCGCATTATCGGTCCGACCCTGAAGTAATCGAGCAATGGTGGCCCACCTGTTACCGTACCTAGCATGAGCCGCCAATATGGTTTCATCCTCGGCAGCTGAGAACGGTCGGTGCTCCACGTTTGGGCTTAGCTGGTTGCACCATCTGAGCCGGCACGACTTGCCGGACCGGCCCTTTATGTGACGGCTTATTAAGGACCAGTTTCTTGGTCCGTATTTTTCAACTAGTCGGGTCAGGACCCGATCTTCTTCTGCGCTCCATGGTCCTTTGATCCTCTCTGGCTTGTTTATACCTCTCTGTGTTTTACCTGACAAAGAAGACTCTGACGAAGAAGACTCAGACGAAGAAGTAGAACAAGAATATCTGTTAATTGCTTCCGCTGCCATATATATATATATATATATAGAGAGAGAGAGAGAGAGAGAGAGAGATATGGTTTGGGGGAGTGAAGTTTTACAGGAAGTGGCGTCTGATAAGATGAGAATAGGAGTGGGTTTGAGCTTATATAGTTATATATGTAGAGAGAGAGGGGTGCATGCACTTGGGGGGCTTTTGCCTTTATCCTTAGAGGAAGGGTACTTCTTGGAAACTGCCTTTTGTAAAGTTGGTAGGGGTTCTAACTAGAACAGGTGCGTAGATGCGCACCCCGTTATTATTCAGATTTTATTTCTGCGGGACAAATTTGTCGCGGTTGATTCTGTTTTGTCGGGGCTTATACAATGACGGAATTGGGCTCTTGTGTGTTGTGAGATTAAGGACAATAGCGAGATTTTGGAGGAACCGAGTGAGCTGTAACCAATATTGCAATTTTTTTGTAGGGAGTGTAAAACCATGATTTAGTAACATTATTTTTTGAAATTACTATTACAACCCGCATTACTCATATTTACAGTAAAAGTCATTAAATGATTTTTTGCAATAAAATTTCACCCATTAATAAAATCTCTAGTAGGTTGTACAAAAAATTTATAATCGAATTAGGGCAATTTCCATGAATAATCCTAAGTTTCCAGAATAATATGGCTATGAATCCGATCCAAAACATATTACGAAAATATTTTTTTAGGACATAAATACCCTCTACTCATATGGGTAATTACAATTTGACTATTGAAATGGTCAAAATTTGGTACGGTTTTCTTAAAAAAAATTTGAAGAGTCCCCAATTTATCACATAATTCACAATTTTAGGAATTGGGAATTGAGGAAATTGAATGACATGCATGATGTGACATGTCGGAATTTAGGGGACATTGAATGACATGCATGATGTGACATATTGGAATTGAATATTATTAGAAAAATTGGGATTCCATATTATCTTGAAGGCTGAGGATTATGTGATAAATTGGATATTATGTGTTAAATATAGGAGACATTGAATAACATGCATGATATGACATATTGGAATTGAAGATTATTAGAAAAGTTGGGGATTGTGTATAAATTTGGGGATTAGGGATTGTGTTTAAATTTGGGGATTATGTGTACAATTTGGGGATTGGGGATTACGTGTTAAATTTGTGATTATGTCTAAAAAATTTTTGTAATTAAAAATTTGGGGAACATTGAATGACCAGCATTAAATGTTGACGTGACATATAGGGAATTGAGGGTTATGTATAATATTGGTAATTATTAGATAAATTGGCGATTGAGGATTCTATTTATTTTTTGGGATTATACATGAAATTGAGAATTCTGTACAAATTGGTCAAACTTCAATTTTAAGGGTAATTTCGTCCAAAAAAACAGTAATAGGTGTATAGCCATAATATGTTTTGGATCGGGTTCGTAGCCGTAATATTTTGGAAACTTAGGATTATTCATGGAAATTGTCCATCGAATTATGCATATATTGAGATTTAGGGTTTAAGAGAAAAAATAAAGTACGGTGTTTAAACCAAGATTTTATTATTTCTATTATATTAATTAAAATAACTTTATAATTAATATGGCAAGCCACAGTAGTTGTCATATTAGTAAATGATTGACTAAACGATAAATGTAAAATACCATTTTAGCAAGTCATATATACCGTGTCAACATAATATTCACAAACTATTATATCATTTAAAATAAGATAAAGAAGGTTATTAAAATTTTAATTTATTCACGGCAACACTTGAAATAAGATTGGTTTCATTTTGGGATAATTTTACTTTTACAATTAAATACTATAAAAAAAAAAGTTCGAGAGCTATTTGACAATCGTAGATATGATTTATATGAGAGGTCAACAATCACCTTGTCTGAAAAATAATTTATTTATTTATTTTGATAAATAGGTATTCTGGGCCAGCTTGCGCGCACCAGATTAAGTCTTGCATCTCAAATAAGGTTTTCGAAATAAGGCTCGTGCCTTGTGGTCCGTAATCCTGAATATTAGTAGATAGTGGAAGTCGAACACGGAATTAACCTGCTTGCTCTGCTACTGAGTTACAATAATTTGGATGAAATAACTTTTTAAACTCTAAATAACATTTAACTATTGTAAAATTAACATTTAATTTTAGCCTTATCCTTTTTAACGAGAACTCGAGAACAAATTATAAAATCTACTTAAAGTGGGGGCAAGGGAGAGATTTGACCTGAACCAACCGATCAGCCCAAATAATATAAAATAAAATAAAATCATTCTCGGACAAGCTGAGGAAGAGTTTATCAGGAGCGTTTAAAACATGACAGGAAAGGCAAAGCTGTTTAGCAAAACGTTTTAAAACGGCTAGTGGGCCCCATACCTTTTTGACTAACTTTACAGATTTACAGCTGTGAGTCCAAATCCACAGCCTCCTCAAGTCACTTAAATCAACGGCTCTCATTTACCGGCTGCTAAAGTTACTCCGTTGGTTAAAAAAACCTAAAAAGAATGGCATGGCCTTTAAAATATTCCAGTTTTGAAGATGACTTCAACGCTTCCACATAGAAAGGGCCCCACACCACAGCCTGGAGGAATCTCACGTGATTCGAGTTGAATTTCTTTGACTTTGTACTGATGATCCAAAATAAGAGCCATCACGTCACTCGTTATTAAGGAGCGTGAGGTGCACACTCTATGTAGGTTCAATTAAATTACTGATGCATGGCTGAAGTTTGGATTTGCAAAGAGAGAATTGATCATTTTACATGCCAAGTTAGTTTTCACTTAAGAATGTAAATAAATTAAACGGTTTGTGAATATTTTGTAAATACATTTTATAATAATTCATTTGAGATTGATTGATGAATAAGGGAGTCAAGATCAAATATAACTCAACTAATAGATTAGTTTAATAAATGGATCGATTAAACCCATGAGTAGACTTGTTAACAGTTCGTGAACAGATTTGTTGAGAGCTTGTGTATAATATTGTATATAGGATTGTAAGTAGATTTGTCATTAAGATTTGAATAGGTTATATATATATATATATATATATATATATATATATATATATATATATACAGAAGTGCTAATATAAGGTGCACCTGATGCTTCTTACATTAGGTGCAGTCTTGTCGAGCCAAATGCGGTGCAACTTTTAAAAAACTGACCGTTGGATTAAAAACTCTAATCATGTATGACATGCATGCCAAAAATCACAGTGATTCAATGGTTGGTTTCTAAGATAACTGACTGTGAAAAATGATAACATTTTAAAGAACAAAAAAGTCACAGTTTTTTTACCGATTTTTTGTACTTCCATGAATTTCATCTAAAATAACATTCTGAAAGTAGGGGGCAACTGAAGAGGGGAAAAACAATCGACCGATCTCCTCTCAACACATGGACAAGGGAAAACTCGATGAGATCATTGGGTATTCTATCCGATCTGTTAAAACGCAACTTTATCCCTATCAGGTAGCCCAATCCGTTACTAACCGCCTCATAATGGTCGTACTATGCAAGCTGTACAAGGAATCATCACTACCTGATCCGTACAACCTGCAGGTATGACGTGCAGCCCTTTGACACCAAATAATGATAGCCCATTATGATATGATAAACGGTTATGAAAATATCATAAAAGGTATTTCCGACCTTATCTCGTACGGTCATCAAAATGAATTATAGCACTCGAGTGCTCCTGCACAAGACGACCCTATAAAAAGAGAAGAGTCACATCCCATACGAGGTACGCAATATTACCCCACCATAAAATATTCTCTTTACATTCTCTGAATACTGACTTTGCCATCGGAATTTTGTAGGTGGAGCCCCACACCGGAGCAAGAGGTCGGATCGATGCCATACTTTGTCCCCGATTTGCCTTACTTACACCTTTACTTATTTTTGACATCATCAATTGCAGAAGTTTATATGGTCAGAGACTGTAAACCACGCGCTTCAAAATAAGCGTGGGAGAATAAGGTCCTGTAATATGAACGGAGCGTGTGTTATCATTACATCATAGCCGCCCACGGGGCAATATTTATGGAATTTTGGCGTCTTATGATGGACCCCGTGATGTAGCTTTTAGAAAGGAAAGCAGTTGGGCAGTTGATACTACTACAGCTGGCAACAATCTTTATATCAGGGGAGTATAGTAAATAGTATACACCTCACTTCACCGACTTATTTCAAAAAACCACCGCGAAATGAAATGACAGGTTCAGTGTGGTGAGCCCTTAAAAAAAAAAAAAAAAAAAAATACCAAACCCCCCAATAATTGTCTACTGACGGTTGTACAGTGGGACCTCATATATTTTTTCATCAGATCTGATCAAAAGATCGAGCCGGCCACTTGATCTGTAACATGTCAGTAGAATCCATGGTGTTCCCTTCCAACCCATTTGCCGGTCGGTTTGGGTCTGCTCAATGTAAACGTGCTCTGTCCTCCTCTTTTCTGGTCAACTATTGCTGTATTGGCTTAATTTGGTTGTTCATCTCCTTCTTATTCGTTTCCTGCCTCTTGTCCATTATTCAAAATCCGAATCAATAAAGATGGAAAGTTTTGGAATGTCCTTTATTTATTTATTTATTTTTATTATTTATTTATTTATGAGTATGATTGTGTTAAATTGAGAAGAACTATGAAGTCTCTCAATTAAATTATGTGGATAATGACTTTGTGTTTATTTCAAAATAGAGTGATTATTATGGTAGAGTTGATGTGAGTGGTGATCTTCTGTCCTATTTTTTATATACCATTTCCTGTCCCCTCTCACAAAAATCCACCTTGAAAATCCCACTTTTTAATAAATATTTATATTTATATTTTCAAGGTGGACTTTTATGAGAGGGGACATGAAGTGGTACATAAAAAGTGAGACAGAAGATCTCGACTCAGTTGGTGCTGCATGCTTTGGTATGATAATTTGTATCGGTAATGCTATATATTCCAAAAAATTATTTCGAAAAGATATCCCAAATGAATCATAATCTTTCATTTATTATGGAGAGAGAATTCACAAAAAAAAAAAAAAAAAAAGATAATTCGTCACATCATTTGGGTAGTTTTGGTCCTTTTATGCACTTAAATTTGGTCATCTTAGCATAGGAACTAAAAATACGAAAAAAGAGTGAATATATAATTAGGTCAGTTCGGTAGATTAAACCATTAAATTGTTCTTATCTTATAAAAGGTATAAAAGGTGTTTCAAGAACGATGTATAATAATTAGATGGCTAAAACTCACCTAATCAAATTACTTTGCAAAGTAATTGTGAGAGACTGACCAAATTATTAGTATATATATCCTCATTCTTAGGTAAGAGATTTTGAGTTTGGACATACACAAATGCATTGATGCCTATTTATAAATACTAGGGGGGTGGGGCACGTGCTTCGCACGTGCCTGGTGGGATAGTGGGATATATGTTAGGATATGTAAGTGGGTTGCTGGAGTGGAATTGCTAGTGGATGGATATGTATATATATGTAGGAAAAGCATTGTTTGTTACTTGTTTATGCCTTACATATTTACAAGGTTGGCATAGGGTTGTATTTACATATAGGTTCAAAAAGGATTGCAAAAGACAGGTTATTTATTTACATATGGCAATTGTCCAGCCATTTTGATCCCAGGTATTGGGCTTTGTCAATTTGCAGCAAGAGTTCAAGTTTTGTTGAGCTCACTGCTAGAGCTCTCAGGAAGTGAAGCACCAGATGTGCTTGCTTCAGATGTTTCTTGGGTTGCTTGTTCTTGTCCTTCGTTGAGAGGCTTCATGTAATTGATGGTGTATGCTTTGACTCCTTGGAATGAGTCTTGAGCTGTTTTGATATGGATCATGTATTCGATTGGGAGCTGTGGCTTAATGATCCGTTGGAGCTCAGCTGCATTTGACTGCGAATTGAAATATAGAAAATAAGTAATGTGTAAAGGGACAAGTTGAATCAATGGTGCAAAACATTGATATTTAGATTATTTCTTAGTGAGCAACTGTTATAGAAGTTGTCTGAAAGCTTGATAGCGTTGGGCAGAAGAGGAAAAGAATCAAAAGATGTTGATAAATGTTCAGCGTAGTTAATAAAAAAATTGGAAAACTACTATGTTCTTTATGGATTTGAAAAAAAAGATTGGTCTACAAAATAGTCTAAGTATAGTGTTTTATGTTTCTGTTTGCTTCTAAAAATTAAAATGGCACTTGCTAACTTGAAATTGCCAATAGCTAATAACTTGAATCATATAAGTTTCAGTGCAGATTCAGTATAAATAAGCAAAATCCTAATTAAACTGAAATTCAACATAAATAAGTAAGAACAATGATAAGTGTGTGCATGAATTATGTGTGTGTAAGTAGTTTTAGGAGAATAGTCATGTCAATTGTAAATGATATAATTCTGGATAGCATTCAGAGTTTGATTTTTGGTGTCATATCTGCAGCATAGGAAAAAGAAAATAATGACAATAGTAAGATCAAGATAAATGCAAAATGACATGAGGTATAGAGTGGATGCTGGAATTTGAACAGTATTTCTATTCAATTCCAAATATGAGTTGATAGTAAGCAGATTAAAAATAGAAAAAGTTAGTTTTTATGCAATGAAAGTCTGGATTTAGATTAGAGTGAAGACTTTGATAATGAGCTAGGAACAATATCCACATTTAAAAACTGAAGCAACATATCATAATTCAGATGGTGTAGATATTCTTGGCTTCTTTCTCATTTGCATGTGAGACCAAATCTAGTGTAGATTAAGAATAGGTGATAAGGTTGTTAATGACATTTTCTCACTTCTCGGCTCCAATTTCTTTCCTAAATGGCTTATTCATAATGGAAACAATAACAGGGCAGTGATCTCTCTGCTACATCCCATAGAAAAAAGTACAAAAATATGAGCATATTATTAGTACAAAGGCGAAGGAAAATAGCATAACATTAAGAAAATAAGCATATTAAGACAGAGCATAGAGAATCAAGGAGTAAGGGATACGTTTCCATCTCGCAGAACACTGTCTGATGGTTTTGAGTTGAGTGATTAGTTGTTGGGCCAAGGTTTGTTAACTCAAATTTGTGCTGAACTTCTATCACTACACAAGTTAAATAATTATTATGTGAAAGTATGTGAAACTATGAAGGATCATCACCTGACTGTCCATTACAAGCTAAATAGGTCCCATAAAAGTATGAGGGTTAATCTACCTGACTTGCAAATTGCAATATATTGAGTTTATGGTGATAGTTTTTATTTGTGGTGGTTCTCGTTTTGGATCAAATATAGATACATATATATATGAACTTGAAGTGCAAGGGAACATGGAATTAATAATATGCAAGAACCATCTTAAGCGACAATAGAGAAGAATGTCCGACGATTTTGATATTAGATATGAAATCAAGGAAAACAAAATTTGCTCCACGATTAAGTGCATTATTAATAGGCTTGCTTTGCCCCAATCTAAGATGGAAATAGTTTAGCTGATGGAAATTTAAGGAGAGTGTTGAGTTTATTTTTTTTCCTAGATACTTTTCAACTGAATGCTAAAAGAAAGACATTGTAGTATATATATATATATATATATATATATACTGGTGGGTGCTTGTGTGAGGCAAAGATAAGTTGGTTTGGATATGATATATGTATTACCTGTGCAGCAGCTTCATAGATTTTTTCTGCAGGGCAACCAATATAAGCTTCTGCGATTTGTCCAAACAGTTTTGCATTGATTTTGTCTCTATTGTCAGACAATTCAACTTCTAGAATGAACCTGGGAATCATAGGATGGGTTAAATTTTTTCTGATACTATAAATTGAGCTAAATTGAAGTTTTTTTTTTTGTTTTTTTACCTTGGATTTGCAACTACACTCTCATTTCTACAAAAGTTGCAGTGGTAAATGTTGCCTTTGTATGAGGCTGTGGTCTTGTAACAGTTGCTGCAAGAGATGTAGCAAAACTTTTGGTTGTAGTTCTTGAGTTGAATTTTTGCCCTTGTCCAAAATGTAGTCTGTGGGTAGGTTTTTTGTTAGCAACAAAATCATAGAGAAATAGAAATAATAAAAGGGAGGGATTGTATGTATGGCACGTACATTTTCTGGCATTTCTTGGGCTTGCTTGATAGTGATCATTGTTTCAGGATGAGGTTCAACTCCTGTGTTGCTTGTTGAGTAATAGTGGTTTGGGTTTATGGTGGCTTTGATCTTTTCTTGATTGTCATTGAACCTATGTGATTTATGGAAGAGTAAGTAAAGGCAATAAATGACATGGAAAATATTTGTTAAGTTTATTTGCTTTTAGTTGTACCATTTCCTTAGGTGCTCTGCTGAAGGATGCTCTGGAGAAACTGCAATTGATGTATTTGTTCTAGTACTTATGGACATACCTGGACAATGCATATGGAATATAATGAGTGTAAATAGAATTATTATTATGTCTATATATATTCATAGGATTGTGTGGTTTAAGATTTTTACCATTGTAATTGCTGACAGCAACATGAAATGCCATCAAGATGGGATAACTTTCTTTTTTCGCATATATTTCCCGAGAATGATCATCCACAAATTGATTCCAAAATGACATGAGGACTGGCTGTGACTTGTGAAAGTGGAGATTTGGTTATTTAGAATTTATTATAGTGAAATAGAAAGTAGAAAGAGAGATAAAGAGAGGTTATATGAATTAATGTGTAAGGAATAAAAAATTAAAGAAAGTAGTTGAATATTTGTTGGAATGATATATTGTTTAAGAAGTTTACTCCTCATTTATTATGATAGCTTCTTGGACGTTTGAAGTGCCGAATTTGGTAGGTGTGCATCGAGGGGGTTTGATGTCCAAAACGATACCGAGAATATCTGCAAGTATTTTTTTTTTGTTAGCATAAAGGTTAGTAGTGTATCTTGAAGAATGAAGTATGAGTGAAATTACATTTGTTTACCTATCTCTGCTGAAAATTTCATGTGTTCTGGGAAAGTGCTAAATGGACTGAATTTAAATTCTGTGGTGATCATGTCTTCAGCAGAGGTGCAATGGTCAATTACAGTTCTTCCGCTCACTGTCCATTCATAGTTTGTTCTGATAATTTGATACTTGCTGTAGCAGACCTTCACTATTGCTTTGGAGATGTAATAGGTGTGAAAGAGTTTAAGTCTTGTTGCAATGAGCGGGATTTGATTTCCCCATACAATAATCTGAACTTTATCTCCCTGCAGGATATTAAGATAAATAGTTAGCAAATATGAAAGTATAAAAAATTACTTATATATATATAGAAAGTTATGAATGAGTATAAATGGTTACTGATTCATCAGCAACAATATATTTTTGGTGTCGTTTTGAGTTATCAGCATTTGCCCATATTCTATGTTTTTCGATGACTTGGACTTTGGCCTTCCAATCTAAGTTTTTGTCTGGTGTTATGTCTCTTATAAGGCACAGTTTCGGTGGCATCCTGTCAAATGATAATGAGAGCTTTGTTAGTGGACAAGTTATATGAATGTAAGCATAGAGAAGAATAGAAATTGTTAAATGGGCTGCAGTACCTTTATTATTAAAATAAGGTAATAGTATGGTATTTTTCAATGCAGATTTCATGATTCATGTTCTGGTATAAGGATCTCTTTATAGACTATATTTGTTGTGTGAGCTTGGTTTGTGTTATGTTCAATATTTTCTGATCTTATGATGATCTTTAAGTTATTTGCTGATGTTGCTCTTGAGAGTGCAACATATAATTGTCCATGAGAGAAGACTGGTTGAGGTAAATAAATACCAACTTTCTCTAGTGTTTGACCTTGTGCTTTGTTAATTGTCATAGCAAAGCTAAGTCTAATTGGATATTGAATTCTTTTGAATGGGAATGGATATGGTTCTGTTTTATTTGGTAGAATAGGAATTCGAGGAATGAATACTCTGTTACCTTTATAATGTCCTAGTGCTATTTCAGCATCTATTACATTTCTTTCAAAATTTCGGCATATTAATCTTGTACCATTTGACAATCCTTTTGATGGATCTATATTTCATAAAAGCATAATTGGGCAGCCTATTTTTAGTGTAAGCTTGTGAGGGGGATATCCATTTGGTGTTAATGTGTTAAGGAATTCTTCTTCAAGCATATAATTTTCATTGTTCAATTTTTCATCTCGACTTAAGTAAGTTTTTCCTATTCCAGGAAATTGTTCGATTAAAATTTGATTTATATCATCAACAGCATCATTTTTTGGTGTAAGAATAGCTCTATTAATTATTTGATATATTTTTTTTCATGAAGCAACGGAGTAGGAAAAATGAAGTTTATTAATTGATTGATTGATTCTTGTTCGGTATGATTGATAGGTAATAATAGTTGTGGAGGAATAATAATATCAGTATCATTTATTGTTGGTTCTGTGCCATTGCCAACTCGAAGCAAGAAATCAGTAAAGTTTGGATCTATTCTAGCACGCATGTTTTGTGTTAATTTGAGAATTTTCATTTGTGGCCATAAATATGAGTTGACAAGACTTGAGTTGATCGATTCTTCTTTGGTTGATTTTGGAATCACTGGTAAGACTTGTCTAAAATCACCTCCAAAAATAATAATTTTTCCGCCGAATATGTTATTAGATTCCATTATATCTTGAAGCATACGATTGAAAGTTTCTATAGCTTGGCGCCTCACCATAGATGCTTCATCCCAAATTATTAGTTTTGTAGCTTTTAGTAATTTAGCAAGTCCAGTTTGCTTGCTTATAGAACAGGTAGTTTGGTCATCAATGTCAATTGGAATTTTGAATCTAGAATGAGCGGTTCTACCACCTGGTAAAATAGATGCAGCTACTCCAGAAGTTGCTGTAGCTAATGCTATATGATTACTTGATCGTATCTTTGCTAATAGAGCTCGATATAAGTAAGTTTTTCCAGTTCCTCCTGGACCATCAATGAAAAAAGTTTTTTGTTCATTATGTTCAACAGTTGACAAAATCAAATCATATGCATGTTTTTGTTCATAATTTAGTGTCATGAATAGGTTTTTGTCTTCATCTGTAATTGGTATTTGGAGTTCATCTATAATTTCTCTTGGTGTTAGATCGTTAGTAGAATAATTGATAGGCTGGTCTATTAAATGGAATTCATCAATGGATCTATTCATGGATTCAAGTGTTAGATGTATAGAGTTTAAGACATTTATTTTAATCTGTGCCGGCAATATGTTTGGAAGTTTACTAAAATCTTCAGACATTGATTGTTCAAATTTTTGCCAAAGCAATTTTGGATCAACAGGATTGCAGTAGACGAGTATAGTTGCGAATAAACGCCTTAATGTAAAAGGCATTTGAAAGGAAGAAGCTTCTTGTAGGCAAGCTTCAATTGTATCATCTGTATGTAGTAATTCTCTAAGAAGAGCGGCTTCTTGAAAAGATGATGATATGATTCCATTTACAGTTAAGAGGTCTTTATATGAGATAGGACCTCTTATGTGATTTAATAATAATCTTAGGTAATATCTTTCTCCTTCAGATGGATTTACAGTAACTATTCTACCAATAACTGTGCCTTTTTTTCGATGTGTCCATTGTCTATCTTTTTTGCTCCAAACATAATGTTCTGGATATTCTCTATATAAGAATTTTCTAGACTCTGGATCATTTTTATTCATAGCAAAAAATTCTGTGAGCATAGTTTTTGATAGGAATTGATTTTCTGCAATTTGGTTTAAATTTTGGTTATCTTTGTAACATACTGTATGTTTTCCTTCTAGATGTAGCTGTAGATTTATAACACTTGGATTCATCTCATTTAATGTAAATGCATAAATTCTCCACATTGCTTCTGGTGCTCCTATCCATCTTCCAGATTGAAATGCATTTATTTCATCAATATGTTCTTCAGTTGTCTCAGAAACTATTTTGAAGCTGATTTTATCATGTCCTTTAAAAATGTATTTATAAAGATATTTCACTGCTTTGATTGTAGAGCATATCTCTACATTGATATGACAATCAAATTTGGTTAATAAATATGGATTATAAGGTATAACCCATCTATTGTCTAATGTGCATCCTCTAACTAAAAGTGAATCATTATTGTTTATTCTTCTGTATATTGGATATGAGTCTCTTCCTTGAGTTGTTTTATCGCAAAAATCTTTTGGATAATAATTTTTACATTGACCTTTTTTCATGCATACATTTTTTGGTTTCAAATTTCCACAAGGGCCATGCATCATATGTTTTTTAACACAGTTTCGCAAATATGGTTGATTTTCAGGTGGTATTTCTGCGGAAACATAACTATCATATGAATTTGGTGAAGTTATTTTTGCATTTTTTTTAGAATAAGAAGAAAATGTACATGTGGTAAGCCACGTTTTTGAAATTCTATTACATAAACATAAGCATCTACTGGACCAAATATTTGTTTTTTAAAAAGATCATTTTTTAATTCTTCAACTTTTGCTCGAAATACTCGTGCAACTAAATCTGGTCTATTTTGTGATTCTTCACCTTTTGCAAGATTATTTTTTATTTCTGGCCATGATGGATTACAAGTCATTGTTATAAATAAATTTGGTTTACCAAATCTTTGTACTAATGCCATTGCATCAGTATATCTACGTTTCATGTCTCTAGGTCCACCAATAAATGATGCAGGTAAAACTATTCTTTTACCAACAGCTGAGCCTTGTGTTTCACCTTGTGCAATACCATCAAGAATACCTGCATATAAATCGGCTCTTATTTGTTTTTGATTGTTTCGAAGATAATCTAACCTTGCTGTTTCCATCTTTATGTACATATCGATGATGTATTGTTGGAGCAATCTTCCGGCCCGTAATAATAATGATTTGTCATCATGTCTAATTTGTAATTTGTAGCAATAATATTCACGGATAGAGATATTTGTCCTTGCAGTGTAATCTCTTTCGCGTTCAACTGCATAAGAAATTTTGTTTATTAACTAACCAATGTTTTTTGTTGTGTTATCTTTTAAAAGAAAATATTCAAATAGCAAATACCTTTGGATTCGTTGTTGAGAAGTTGGTCTATTGATGCGGCGTTGTGTGCATCGACAATATTTTGGCCAGGACAAGTTTCTTCGCCAATATGCCTTATAACTCTTTTGATTCCATTATGCCATCCAGTATCTCCAAAGGGAAATAATATAGGATATTGTAATGGATCGTAACAACCATAGTAATACTTGATTCGATGCTGGTCTTTTTGATGGCCATGGACAATAATGTCAGGATTACTTGTTGTTTCGTTGTCATCAGATTCTGTCCATATTGCTGCAACTTGGGAGACATCTGGAATATTGTAGATTCGTTGATCTAGGCTAGGGCTAGAATGAATAATTATGGCTTGATCTTTTAGGTTAGGTAGTGAAGAGAGGCTTCGAAAAAATATAGAATATGGATTTTGGTTTAGCATTTTTGAAATGAGCTCGAGTAAGTTTGGGTTAAAATTAGGATATTGTAATAATCGGTTTGTAATTTCATGTTCAGTATCATAGAAGTACAATTGTAAATGTGATGGTTTTTTATCAACGGGAAGAAGCTGATTTATGTAGTGATAAACTTGTCCTTGAACTCTAAAAGAGTAGATTCCATGATTTTTCTTAGAGAGTTCTTTATCATAAATGGCACCAAAAGATGTAAAGGCAAATGAATTGTTATATGCTCTGATGAATGTTCTGAATGATTTTGTATCTTCTGAATCAGATGTGAACAAATATTTTTGTTCTTGGGGAGCAGGATTTGATGTCAAGTGTATTTTTCCTTCTAGACAACAGAAGGTTTTAGGCTCTCTATAAAATCGTTGAGCATTGCAATAAGAACATGCAGCTACTACTGGTAATTGTATAGCTTGTATTGGTACGTGCATCAAGGTTGTACCAATATTAACTGGAAAGTTTTGCGGACTTGCATTTGAATGAGATGTAGTAGCTTCTAGATTGTTCTCTTCTGGTCGATGGGGTAGGATATGCTCTGTTTCCTAAATAAAAGAATAATTGATATATGTGAGGTTTTCATATATTATGTAATGTATAGTATTGTAATTTTTGGTATAAAGTTGAAACAGTTACTAACAGTCGTGATAGTTGAATCATTCCATTGAAGAGGGATATCTATAAGATCATGATCTTCTTCTATTCTTTGGCGCGTTGATGTGATAGGACAATTGTAAGCTGAGATTGGATTATGGAAATGAGGAACTTTAAATGCATCAATATGAAATTTTTGAATGAAATATAATTAGATGTATAGTTACCATCATTGAGATATTGAACATCGATAATGACATCCTCTAAGTCAAATGTAGAAGTCTCATCACTTGTTTCATCTACTGAAGAATATTTCCTTTTTGATCTAACGATAAATTCATGAGAATTAGGAGATGGTGTGGTAAAGTGATCTCGTCGGTTGGAGACATTTAGTAACCTTCTTTCAGCATCGACTGTTAATTGTTGTTGCTCTATCAAAAAATATTTAGATAATAATATTATTATTGGATCAGATATAGTTTGTTTGTTGAAAAAGAAAGAAAGCCTATATTATGATAGATAGTTTAGTAAGTAGAACTTACGCTGTGATATTATTCTTGAATTTGCATATTTTTCGTGGCGTAGGATGTTTTTTCTTTCGTTGTTGTGGACATTAGAATATTTCAATCTTTCACTGCTACTCCCTGAAAAATGTTTATTGTTCATAGTGAAAGGAAGATTCCTTTCACTAAAATGAATTTTAATTAAATTTAAATCTAGCCTTTTAAATATAATAAAATAATATATATTTTAACTTGAAAATTTATATGAGAACATTGTTTTTGTTGAAGGCTAAATTTCTAATGTGTGAAAATATAACTATATGAATGAAGCAATAAGGCTTTAGGATTTAATGTGAATCATGTATAGAAATATGTGAAAGAATTGGAGTATTTAAATTATATGAACAGTATTAGAAAAATCATAAGTGATAGAAAAGATAATAAATAAAAACATTATAATGCTTGTATTCATGAATAGAATTTGATATTCAAAATATCATAGAAACAAAATAGGCAAGATTATGTTAATGAAACTGTGAGTTTTGAAAAAGTAATGGTATGTACCTGGTATAAAAGGAGCGATACCGTATCAGAAGCAAGAGCTTTGGTTAGTGTTTTCAAAATCTGTTATAATAGACAAATAAAAGAAGTTAGAATTTATAAATATAAAGTGAATGGAACATTGAACCAGCTAAAGTTAAATAGTTTGAATGCACAATTGAAATAGTGTCAATTAATATTATTGGTAACATGTGTTGTAATATATTAACGGATCGGTTTAATATGATTGCAAAGAGACACTTGAATGATTTTAGTGTAGTTAATTTAGTAATATATCCTTGTCATTATATGTTGTTGCAAATAAATATTTTTTTTTTAGTATTGTTTGGTTGAACTTATAGGATATGGGAAAAAAAATTTATATAAAATTTTCCGTTATCTATTTATTATGTATAAGATTTATTAGACGTTAATTAGTTATTTGATAAGATTAGGAAATACATATATTGTTTTATTTGTTATTTGGTCTATTATTTTATATTCTGATTTTTTTGTATCTTGATTTATTTTCTAATTAAATGAAATTGAATGAAATTGTATAGTATTGGCATGTGGATATTTTAATAGTCTGTTGAATTGGTAAAGAATTTGAGCAAAAAATCTAGGTAGGGTGAAAGAGAAAAGAAATTGAGAGAGAGAAAAGAGATAAAGTGTCAGAGAGACAAAAGAGAGAAAGGAAGGTGGAAAGTAATAATAAATAAAAACATTCTAGAATCGTATTTATATTTAAGAGTTGCAACAAGTTATCTATATTTTTAGATATACATTTTAAAATCATATATATATATATATATATATACAGAAATGTTACAGTCAGGCTGGCCTGACTGTAAAATTTGTGCGGGCACCCCATTTTCGGGGTGATGTAGGTCACAGGTCACAGTTTCGACCGTTGGATATCTTATTCAGGTAGTGCTTGTGATGCCTGCAAAAAATCACAGTGATCCGATGGTTGGTTTATGACGAAATTGACTTTGAAAAAAATTGGGAAAAAACTATGATTTTTTATTCTTTGAATTCCAGTTTTTTTCAAAGTCAGTTTTCTCATAAACCAACCGTCGGATTACTATGATTTTTTGCAGGCATGATAAGCACTGCCTGAATAGGATATCCAACGGTTGAAACTATGACTTGTGACCTAGATCACCCCGAAAATGGGGTGACCGTACAAATGCTACAGTCAGGCCGGCCTGACTGTAACATGACCGTATATATATATATATATATATATATATATATATATATATATATATATGAAACTCTTTGAATCTTTCATTTATCAACTGTTTTCATTGCATATATTATTATTTGAATATTGTTTTGCAACTGTTTTCTTTATCTGCATCTCGGTCCGGGTAACAATGGTATCAGAGCCATAGGGAGTGAGTGGGAACAGTATGGGATAGTCTGTAGAACTCTACTGTAGACTAGGGCTGTATTAGTGTGTAAGTCGGGCAGCAGTGTGTGAGTAAGTCCCGCCGCGAGGCACCCTTTGTTGAACTAGAGGACTTAGGATAGATCGCCGATTAAGGCAATCCTAGGGTAACAGATCTAAACATGAGTTTTCTCTCACGAACTCTGTCTAAGGCATCATCGTCCTCCCGAAAGGGAAAAGAGAAAGAAACTGTTAATAAACAAGAAACAAATTTTAATATGGATAATGAAGGTTTTGATAACTGGAAAATTCCAAAAGTTCCAGGCAAAGATATTTATCATAGAGGAACTTTTGAGTTCTTCTCTGATCTAAATATCCAAACTCAAGAAAAAACCTTTGAACTCAACAGTGAATTTGAAACTATTCAACTGTTCGATGAAGAGTCCATAGCTCGGTATCGACAAGAAAACTTCAACTTTCTGCATATAGGTCTTGTGCAGATTGCAGTTAAACCCTTGCTTAGAGAAGGTCTCAACATGACCGTTCTCATGGCTTTAAGAGATTGTCGACTGCTAAACTTTGAAAAATCTATGTTAGGAGGAATAGAAGCAGGCCTTCATGATGGACCTGTTTATTTCAACTGTTTTCCTAACTACAGTGTAAGTCTCAGAGATGTAAACATCTTGCATACTCTTACTCTGAACTTACAAGTACATAACACTGAGGCTATGGCAGGAACACATTCTATCATAGTTCTCTCCAGAATTAGGTATAAGGTTTTCACAACCTTTTTGGATCACAAAGCCAAAACTCTGTCTAAACATGGAGAAACTCTTCTCCTCCAAACTAATGTTAGAAAACATGGTGAACTTATAACTCCTAAGAAGATACTTTGGAATGAGCTAACCTTTCCAGACGAATGGAGACTCAACAAAGTACTTCCTCCACCTCAACAACCTGAAAATGCTACTTCTAGAATAAGAAGAATGGTAGAATACAGTGATGGAAGTGTTGGAATTAGCTTCAACAGAAGACGAAATTCTTTCAGACTTCCACCAACTGATAATAAGGTTCCTTTAGAAGAGGCTAGATCCTCTACCTCTTCTATCCCGGTTAGAATATTTGAACAAAGAATTCCAGATCTGTCTGGAGTACGGAATTCAGATATTCCCCAACCTTATTATACTACCACTCCTTCTGAACAAGATGATAAAACACAGGAAAATGAAAGTGAAAGTATGTCACCTACATTTTCACAAGTTGATCCCCAACTCTATGTTTTAGAAAAGGATTTTGAAATTAATAAAAAATTCTTAAATGAGGATTTTTCTAGCAAGGAAAATCGAAAACTTAGAAAAGCCTACTTTAAAAGATACACAAAAGAAGAAACTGAGTCCATTAGAGAACTTTATTATGATTTTATGAATGCCCATAAAATTCAAATAGGTTTCTTTAATTGGCTTGAAATTCATGAAAGTAATAAAGAATTAAATGTTATCACTAAAACTACCAAGACTTGGCAGGTTGCTCCCAATACTTTCAGGGAATCTGTTCATCCGCCAAATGAGCAGTTTGAAATTCCCATAAAAGGAAGTATTATTACAGCCTCTCCTTATAAGATGTCTGCTGATAAGGAGATATCAAGAGTTCTTGAACAAAATAATTTCACAAATCAGTATCTGACAACTATAGGAGAACAATTAACTCGTGTTGAGAACTTAGTTCAGAAGGAAGTCTCTCAACCAACAAAGGCAGATGACACTCCTTTGTTCAGACCACATGAAATTCCTAAAAAATCTAACAAAGAATTATCTAAGGATATTCTTAAAATAATTGATGATAAGTTAAAAAATATTGAAACAATTATTGGAACAGTCCCAGAAACTCCTCAACCTCCCAGAGACAGACCTCAGTCTTCTAAGGATAAGACTATTGCAGTCTTAGATAGGACTTATGAGGAGACTGATTCTGATAAGGAAGGTTTCTTGCCTGAAGACAACCATTTAGAAGTTAACAAGATTTATAACTCTTCTCAACCTTTAAGAAGTTTCTATCCAAGAATTACCTTCCCAGATATGGCTATGGAAGAAAGGGGTTCTTTCCATCAAGCAGCATATCAAGGAGGTATTATCTATGAATGGAACATTGATAACAAAACTGAATATCATATAATTAACACTCTTCAAGAGATGACAATGGTTTGCACAGCTTACAAAACCAAAAATCCAGACACCTCTGATCACACTATTGCGCAAGCATTAGTAGCTGGATTTACTGGTCAATTGAAAAGCTGGTGGGATCATTATCTCAATCAAACAAAACGTGATACAATTCTTAATGCTATCAAAATTGATCGTTTAGGTTTGGCCATAAAGAATGAAGAAGGTGAAGATATACAGGATGCAATTGCAACCTTGATTTTCGCCATAACTAAGCATTTCATAGGAGATCCCTCTAAACTAAAAGATAAAGATTCTGACCTCTTAACTAACTTAAAATGTCCCAAACTAGAAGACTTTAGGTGGTATAAAGATATCTTCCTCACCAAGGTCATGATGAGAGAAGACTGTAGCCAAATGTTTTGGAAAGAAAAATTTCTAGCTGGTCTTCCAACCCATTTTGGAGACAAAGTTAGAACAAAATTAAGAGAACAGAATAAGGGAACTATTCCCTATGATGATCTTACATACGGTGATTTAATCAGTACCATTCAGGCTGAAGGAATTGCCAGATGTACAGATTATAAACTAAGACAACAAGAAAAGAAAGATAGGAAAGAAGGAAAGAAAGAATTAGGTTCTTTCTGTGAACAATTTGGTTTCTCTTCTCAATCTTTAGCCCCATCCACAAAAGCTAAGAAGAAAGAGAAAAAGGCCAAGAAAAGAAGTGTCAAAACTAACACAACCTCTCCTTCTACTTCAACTAGAAAACCATTCCGTAGGAATATTAGAAATAAGAAACCTGGTCAAAACTTTACAGAAAAATGGCTACAACCATCATCTAGTAAGACTTCTTCCAATAAACCAACCGGACCTTGCTATAAATGTGGAAGAATGGGCCACATCGCAAAGGACTGTTTGGTAAAACAAAAAATTAATGAATTAGATGTTTCAGATAAATTTAAAAATATCCTTTCAAACCTCTTCTTATACTCAGAAGAATCTGATAATGAAGAAGAAGGTCTTCAAATTGATGAGATCTATTCTTCAGCAGAAGAAGAAGCAGATCCTGATAATTCTGAAGAAGGAATAAAGGATAATTGTAAATGTATTAATATGCTGTCTAGAGAACAAAGTATTCTCACTGATTTCATTGATGAAGTCAAAGATCATGAGAAAAGAAAGGAGCTTCTCTTAAGGTTAAAAAATGACTTAGAAGAGAACCAGAAGAAGATCCAACCTAAAAAGACTACCTATGATTTAAAAGAAATCTTTGATCGATTTAAACCTGATAATTTAGATAAGAATGTTACTATAAAAGACCTTCAACAAGAGTGTATCCAACTTAGAAAAATTTTGGCCATTGTTTTATGCATAACAAAATTTCAAAGTGATGTTTTAAATCAAAAATTTTTAGTTCGTGTTGATTGCCAAGCAGCTAAATCTGTTTTACAAAAAGATGTAAAGAATTTGGCATCAAAACATATTTTTGCCAGATGGCAAGCAATTTTATCTATTTTTGATTTTGATATTGAATATATTAAAGGAGAAACGAACTCTATTCCAGACTTCTTAACCAGAGAATTCCTCCAGGGAGATCGAGAGCCAGATGTCCTCTAGAGGGAGGGGAAGGGGCAGATCTTCTGCCCCACCAAATGTTCCACCAACAGCCCGAGCCTTTTCTAACTCTGAGAGCTCCGTCTCTCTCACCACAACTCCAGAATATTACTCCCAAGTTTCGTCAGGAAAAAAGAAATCTTGGGCAGATATCGCAGAAGAAGAATACATCAAAGCTGCAGAACAAAGCATTGATGATCTCAATAACTCTCAACTCAGCACACCAGAAAGATGGGCTAACCAAGCCCTAATCTGCAAACAATATTCTCCAGAACAATATTTGGCTCTTTCCAAAGATCAAGGTACATCAGCAGCAATTGTTAAAAACCAAACATTTGCTGAAGCAACTTCTTCAAAGCAGGTAGTAGCTTCTACCTCTTCTCAAAAAACTCTTCAAAAATCTGAGCAGGAGATCCCTGGTTTTCCAAAATCTCCTTTTCCCAAATCAAGGTATTTCTTAAAAAGTGGTCCGTCTGAACTCTTTTGTGTTGAGAAAGAATTTGCTGGGATGGGAGCAACTGAAATTATTAATAAAATTTGGTCAAAGAAATTTCACTTCCATCCTTGGGATTTTGCTAAAACTCAAAAATTTTATGAATTTATTTTGGTTGACACTAAATCATCAGTTTTCAAACATCATTTTGATAAAGCTGATCCAAGTAATTTAACTCATTCAACTCTCAGAATTATTAGGGTCCTTTCCTATTCTGATTGGGGTCAGGATCCTATTAAACCAAGAAAGTTTTCAGTAAACTTTCAACCAGCCTTCTTCAACTACCATGACTATCTTGTAGCATGGTTCAACTCTTTGTACTACCAGAATCAAAGTTATCGCCATACTTGGATGATTTTCTTTGATAAATCTTTCAAACTTGATGTCCCCAACTGGTTCTTAGATTGGTGGGATATTGTTGGTCCTATACCAGATATCTTCCCTTCTAAGGTTCATGAAGGATATCAGATCTTTCAGGAAAAAATTCGTCCTCAACTCTCACAAATTAACTATCCTAAAATGTTACTGTTTTATGGACATTTTAGTTTAGCCTGGACAATGGCATGGAAATATGAACTCCTTGATGAAAATGTTCCCAAGGTTCTCCGAACTTATTCAGTCAAATGGTGGGATGGTTCTTATGCGGATCATATCCAGCCAGAAAGAATCCAACAATGGTTCAGACAACATCCAGCAATTTGTAGTTCCGGCTCCGCCACTGCTGCAAAGGTGTTGTTAGACAAAAATAAGATCATGCACAAACTTGCCACATCTTCTACAATTTCAAACAAAGAATTGAAGAATCAGCTTCTTGCAGCTCTTTCAGAAATTGAAGAGGACAATAACTCTGATGATTCGAATAATTCAACAGCAGAACTTGGCCAAGACGATGATGAAGACTTCAAGCCTTCGGATTACCTGTTTGGCTAAAGATACTGTATTTCCCTGGTAGTGGATTTGTCTCCATACAGGGTAAAACTCTTTTAACTCTCCACCGAAAGTAGATTTGTCTCTACTTGATTGTCCAGCATAAACGGGCCCCGAAAGGAGTCTCGCATGACAATCTCAGACAAAAAACAATTATTGCTACAGTAAAAGTGGTTACTGTTTGGCACTGTAGCAGTAATCAAAAGTCAAAAGAACTCTCAATAGTCGATCATGTGACCGACATCCAACACTGTAGTCATGTGGTGTCATGATTACCTCCAACTCTGATGCTTCTTCTTTTGCTATAAATATAGGATTAGAATTGCATCTCAAACTCAGAGTTTGTTTACCCCTTCCAAGTTGTAAACCTCTCCGAACCCCATACCAGAGTTTGTAACCCATACTCTTCTGGAGTTCGTATCTATCTCCAACTCTTGTAAGTTTTTATCTATAATATAACTGAAACTCTTTGAATCTTTCATTTATCAACTGTTTTCATTGCATATATTATTATTTGAATATTGTTTTGCAACTGTTTTCTTT